>CM076847.1:103058385-103359467 GCA_039519185.1 Astragalus membranaceus | reverse complement strand
CTGTCTTCAGCTGGTGGTAGACCTCCTCTTGATATCTGATATGGTCATTCAGCTCATCAGATTTTCCATGCTCCCTTCTCAAGGCTTGTTGGTATTCTCGGAGTATTTCTTCAATGGTATCTTTATCCTGCTTGATACTTTTCACTTGCTCTTCAAACTCGGCTGCCATCATCCGGGACTCTCTCTTTGATACCATTAGCAGGCTCTGTGCGGTCTTTTCAGCCATCATTGATTCTTCCCATAACTTTTTCCATTTGTATGTATCATCGATGGCTTGGTTCATTTTCAGGTTGCAACGTTTTATTTCCTCTTTCGCTCCTCTTAGGTACCTTCGAACCTCTAGTTTGTCCTTTTGTTCAATCTTGAGCTGCTTGCGGCTGTCTTCAATGGCCACTGACTTACTTGCGTTCTCTTCCTCCAACTTCTGGTTCTTTAGGAGCACTTTCTCTAACTCTGCCTGTAAGCCCTTCTTTTCTTCCTCGGCCTTTGACAATGCCATTTTAAGCTTATCTAAATCTTCGACAGTGGGAAGGGTAGGTTCAGGTATTTCTTCCTCAACCCATAGTGCACTTTGGTAAGGCAATTGGGTGTCTTGGATCCTCTTTTGGAGCCATTGGCGAAAGGTGGTTTCCTTATCGCCACTCTTCTTAGTAAGCTCTTGTCCCTTGCGGATGACCATAACCCACGCTTGAGAAATCTTCCGGAGCATGTCAACCTCTTTTGGGCTTCCTTCATGGAGGTAAAAAGGGATTAACATGTCTTCGGTGGGCGGATTTTGCATGGGGTACCCCAGCTGTCTTAGAGTTAGAGAAGGATTGTAATTTATGCATCCTCTTGTCCCCATGAGCGGGACGTTTTGAAAGCTTCCGCATTGAAAAACTACTGTGGGCCTCTCTTTCCACCATGATGGGTGCCAACGAACCTTATATTCATGAAGGCCCCCCAGCACTTGCAACCATTCACCAGTGTTCATTGCCTTCACATCACATCCTCTGGCGTCTTCAATTGGGCCTTCTACCCTGACCTTGTTAACGAAAGCATGGGTGAGAAGCCAAACATACAAGGCGTGCAGGCAACAAGATATCCTTTTTCCCCTTAGCTCACTATAATGAGTGAAAGTACAGTAAGTGTCTACAAGCATGGCTGGAATCGGATCCTTGAAGGATAAGAAGACGCCAATAGCTGTTGTGTCCACATATCTTTCAAGGCGTGGAAATAGGACAATGCCAAAGATAGTCAAAGCTAACACCTGCTTAAAAGGACCCCAATTTCTAGCGTCGGCGAAGAATTTCATTTGGCCTTCCAGATACTCTTGTGGGAATCCTGCAATGCCATTTCGATTTTTCTTCCGGAGCTTCAAGTTCTCTTTGCTGGTTTGTAACATTGAGGCGAGCTTCTCATCTGTGTAGTATTGTCCCTGATATTGGTAGGGTCCATTGTCTTGTTGAGGAAAGCCGAAGATCTGTGTATATTCTTCCAGGGTAGGTGCCATCTGGAAATTTTTGAAGGTGAAGCATCTTAATGAAGAGTCGTAGAACTGGCTCAAAGCGGCAATGGCATCCGTTTGCACGTCCAATTGTAGTAACATAATAATCTTCCCATACACTCTATCAAAAGACCTGCGCTCGATGGGCGGCAATCGACCAGCACATTCCCTTAGACTTGTCAGATTAGGCTGCTTCACTATAGGGTAGTTCAGGGTTTGGATTGCTTCACAGTTTGATCCCATATTGCCTTGCTTATGACAAAACTTTCGAACCTCTTACAATTCCCGGCAAACCTAAATGAGATGAATAGCATGCAATGTGAGGATTTTTTTTGTATTTTTGTGAAATAATGATGATGTATGATGAATTAAAGAAAGACGTTACATGCGTTAATAAAAGCATATTTTGGTGATTCAAATTTTGAGGAACATTAACCATGTCACATAAAATATACGTAAAGGAAAAAAGAGTAAATGGTTTTCATTATTTGATTTTTTTTTGAAAGATAAAAAGTTTTTTGCGATGATGCAACAGGTAGGTGAATTGCTTTTGTGTCCTAAACAGGTTATGTCTTACATATAGGTCACGGTCTAGGGGCACTTATGTGATCAACCTCTCAGGTAGTTCTATTCACTTCCTCACAAAGGTTTCCAGAGCTAAAATCCCTTTCACGATATGACCCACAACGATAGCGAGCTACCTGGTGTGGGATGCCGCGAAAGAGCATACTCTGGTTGAGATTTTCATGAGAGTCAGACAGATAAATCCAGAATGACTGTCACTAATCATCTCCGCTCGTCCTAAGTTATTTTTCAGACCCGGGTATAGGGCCCCACTCAGAAGTGTGTGAATAAATAGGTGTAGGTGATGTGTGTGATATAAGCAACCTAAACTACCCAGACTGCAAAAGAGCAAACAGATAGCAATATAAAAGTCTCCTACCCTAAGGTTTGCAAGAAAACAAATAGCAGTATAAAAGTCTTCTACCCTAAGGTTCAATATGCGAATATAAGGACTAAGGGTAAATAAAGTACTAAACTAGTAATTTACACATTTAATTAAATTAGGCTTGACCCTCTAAAAAAAAGTCCCCAGCGGAGTCGCCAGCTGTAGCGACCGAAGAATCCGGGGGAGGGATCCTTCGTTGCTTTTGAACAATGGAGCCGCCATCAATATTTATTTTTAGGAAAACATTGAAAAAACCTTTGTTTTTGGGTTCGGAGGTCGATTAAGTGCGGGGAAGGTACAAGCACCCCGCAACATCCTAAAAAAGGTTACCTTTTAATTTAATGTGTAGAAAAATTAGTTTAAAGAAAACACTTTAATTTACCCTTTTCTGTTATTTGCAAAAAAACGGAAAAGAAGACTCAATAAAAATTTTAGTTTTTTGCGCTCGACGGGAGTGGGCCCCCGCTCCTACGTATCTCCGGGTGCGATGGAGAAATCAAAGCTACGTAGTTCTTGGGTAGAAAATATTTGTGTGTTGGTATTTTTTATTTATTGAAAAGTTTCTTGCGAAAACTAGAGACCGTTCATGGCGACCAAACAGAGAAATCCAGAGTGGTCGTCATTAATGGCTTATTCGGAAAAGAAGGTATTTATAGCGTTCAAACAAGCGAGGCCCAGAGTGACCGCTATAGACAACCTATTTTTTTTGCGCGAATTCGATTTTTCGAAAGAAAGAAAAAAAAACAAACGGTTCGGAAGCATCACGTTGTGGATAAAAGCGGAGTAGGTGATAAAAGGGGGGGTGCGAATAATAGAGGAGTGGTATTAAAAGAGAGGTGTGAATAGCGTGACCAAATCGTTTTTTTGGTGAACTAGGTTGTGTTTGAAAAGATGGGCTTGTAAAAAAAATGGATGGGTTTGCTGTTTTAAGAGAACGCGGGGTGCAAATAGCGTTTTGGTGCTTTTTTTAAAAAAAGTTGCCGGGGGTGTAAATAGCGTTTTGGCGCTTTTAAAAAAAGGTTGCCGTGGGCGCAAATAGCGTTTTGACGCTAAAAACGATTGATTGGTTTATTACCCTTTTTTACTATTCTACCCTAGAACGCGTGATTCTTGAAACGTTTTTTTTCTAAAAAAAACCTAGACTAAACAAGTGGTATGAAGAAAAATTCTTTTGTTTTTTTTTTTGTCCTAGTTACTATTTAATAAAAGGGTACCTTGTTTGTTGTTTATTTGGAAGAATGGTCATTTGTTATATTTTTTTTTTAAAAAAAAAGGGGTAGTGACATTAGTAACCATTTCTTTTAAGAAAATATTTTTTTTTTTAAAAAAGGGTTTATTTTTAATCCGAAAATAAAAAAAAGGAATACATTTTTTTTATCACTTTTTTTTAATCCGAAAAAATAGTAATTGTTTAAAAAAACAACACATTTTTTTTATCACTTTTTTAATCCGAAAATTAGAATAATTTATTAAAAAAAAGGCACAACATTTTTTTCACTTTCTTTTTTTTTAATCCGAAAATAGAATAAATTATTTAAAAAAAGCACAACATTTTTTTCACTTTCTTTTTTTTTAATCCGAAAATATTAGTACCTACAATAAAAAAGGAACACATTTTTTTAACACTTTTTTTTAGGTTTATTTTAAATCCGAAAATTAGTACCTAATATGTAAAAAAACCAAATAGTATTTATATAACAAAAACAGTAACTAAAATTTATAAAAAAGGTCAATAACTAATATTTATAAAAAAAAACAGCAACTAATATAAAAATGTGACAACAACAAAAATAAAAACAGTAACTAATATTTTTTTTAAAAAAACGTGAACAACAATAATTAAAATAAAATGGCAATGATAATATGAACAAAATTACAATAACTAAAAAAATTACAAAAAAGCAACAATACTACGAATTATTACATTTTTGTACCTTGAACAAATCCAGAAATGTTGAAGAAATTTCCTTCTTCGAATTTCTTCAATACAAGTGAACTTTTTAAACTAAATAAAAAAAATCTAGGAAGGAGGAAGAGAAGAGAAGCCCTAGTTTTTCTTTCAGAAGATTTTTCTACTTTTTTTTCTAAGAGTCCCCCCTTTCTCTCCTAAGGTGTGACCCCTATTTATACAAAAATGTTGCCTTCGTTTTCCTTCTTCATCAATTTGCACAGTGATTTTTCTGACATGATATGGAGGTTAGGTAAGGGGGGAAAATAAAAGATGAAAACATGTGAGATGTGGGGGAGGTGATGGCCGAATTTGTGTGAGGGGGGAGTGCCAAGTGTGAGTGGGGGGATTGATGAGGAAGATGAAGTGTGATGATGATTTTTTTTTGATATGATGGAGGTTTGGGGGGAGTTGTTGAAGGGGAAAAAAGAAAAAGAATCTATGAGAGGAGGGGAGAGGAGAGAGCCGTAGGTATGTGGTGAGGAGAGGAAGGTTGAGTGTTGTGTTGTTTTAGGGTTGAGTGTGAGAGAGAGAGAGTGGAAGAGGAGTGAAGTGTGTGAAGTGATTGAAGTGGAAGAGGTTTGGTGAAGGGGAAAAAAAAGAAAAATGAATTTGTGAGAGGAGGGGGAGAGGAGAGAGCCGTAGGTTTGAGAGGAAAGAGAAAGGGAAGGAGTGAGGTTGAGTGTATTGGGAAGGGAAAAATGGGGAAGTGGGAAGTGTGGGGAAGTGGTATTGAGAGAAAAGAGGAGAGGTGGAGTGTGGAAGGGAGAAAGAAAATTTCAAGGAGGAAAAAGGGGGGTGGGGTCGAATATGGAGGAGGATTTTTTGGGGATGAATGTGGATGATTTTTGGGTTAAGGGGGAGAGTGAATGTGGATGGCTTTTAGGGTAAGGGGGGGTGGTCGAATTAGGGTTAGGAGGAGGGAAATTAGGGTTTTGTGATGAGTTGGGTTATGGGTTATGGGTTGGATATGGGTCATGGGTTGGGTGGAGGAGTGTGAGGGTGAATTGGGCTAGGGTTTAGGAATTGGGTTGGGTTTTAGATGGCCCAATCCAAATGCACCTCCATTCTTTTTTTTTACAAACCCCCCTTATTTCCTCCTTGGCTTATTTTTTGTTTCCTTACTTCTAAAAAAAAATTTTCTTGTGTTAAAAAAAACTTGTGACAAATAAAAATAATGACATAAAAAAAAAAATAAAATAATTATTTTTATCAAAAGTAAATAAAATTTTCTCATTTTGGTTAGGACAAAATTAGGGTATTACACTTATCAAGTAAGATTGCGTATTACTCACCTCTCTGATCTTATCACTAATTGTTTTAATGTTGCAACAACCAACCAAGCAATGTCTAGAATGGTTAAGTGGCATCCTATGAGAGATAATGATATAGTCCTTAATGTTGATGGTAGCAATATTGGTAATCCTGGCCCAGCTAGGTTTGGAGGGATTTTCGTGATAATGATGGAAACTGGATATTTGGTTTTGCTGGGAGTATTGGTCATGCAAACAACCTGTTGGCTGAACTTTTGGCCTTGTATAATGGTTTGTCTCTTGCTTGGACATTATTTAATTGTTGCCTATATATTATATAATTGTTGCCTATATATTTGTCCAAATTGATTCAAAACATATAAATATTTAAGTTAACTAAATTATATGACCCAAATAGGCAACCCATTTACAATTATTTGAATTATTATTTAATTTTCATTCAGTTATAATTGAATCAAAATTGCCAACTTAGACTTACATTTTTGTAACCAAAAAAATTTTTAGATTTACATTTTTAAATGTTGTCTGAAATAGGTTATTGAACGTGCATTAATTAGCATATAATTCTATTAATATGAGAAAAATTGTGAAATTTGTATTTTGATAAAAATATATGGATATTGAAATTCAATTGAAGAGCTTTATACTCTCCACTTGATCCCTAAAATCAGGGTGTTCAGGTACGGTTACAGGTCAAACCGCAAACCCACGTATCCAAACTAACCCAACCCACATTTTAACCACCCCAATCATGTTTAGGTCCAACTCGAACCATCCCATTCAAACCCAAAAGTGTTTGGTTCGGGTAGCAAATTTGACATTTTGAATCTGCAAACCCATGAACCTAACTTGGTGACATATATATATATATATTAAAAAAATGTGTCTAACATCATTTTTTTAGGGTTAAATATGTTTTTATTCTCTACAAAATCGGCCCATTTTAAGTTTAGTCCTTACATTAACGAAATAGGCGTTTTGGTCATCAACTTATTTTTGCCGTTTTCAATTTTAGTCCCTCATGACTTTTAATAGTGCTTCAAAACTTTTAATAGCGCTTTTTTGACTTTTTATAAGCGCTATTAAAAGTTTTGAAGCGCTATTAAAAGTCATGAGGGACTAAAATTGAAAACGGAAAAATAAGATGAGGACCAAAACGTCTATTTCGTTAATGTAGGGACTAAACTTAGAATGAGTCGATTTTGTAGGGACTAAAAACATATTTTACCCTTTTTTTTTTATTAGAGTTATAGTTTTTACTTTTGTAAAAAGCAAAGATAAATCTAATTAGAAAGTGCTCTTTTTCATTCAAATTGAGACCTCCTCCACTTCTATTTTAGCTAATATGTATTTGTCGATGGACTAGATTCAAATTGTGGATGTATTTTTAAGCATCAATGATGAGTTTTATTCAATTTAAGTACCGACATTTTAAGATTTTTTGAATGCTCAAGTACCACATTTGTGTCCATTGATTTATATTTTTTATTTGAATTTAAAAGTTTTGTTTACATGACCCACAAATTAATCTAACCCAACCTAACCCATTAATGATCAGGTTGGTTTGTTTAGTTTTAGTGTTAAAGTACGGGTTTGACACTTAACCAAAAGCAAAGACAATTAATTGGTGGATAGCATTTTTTGTACCCCCACCATTAGACACCATACCCCCACCACTTTTTTTATTCTCATTTTTCCCCTATTGGAATTTATTAAACGTATTTATCTAATTAAAAGATATAAATCTGTTTGGAAAAAATTCAAAACGGAATTATCTCTTAATTAGATAAATCCGTTTAACATAAAATTGCAAAACGGATTTATCTAATAAAGAGATAAATATGTTATTCAATATATAATAACAGATTTATCTCTTTATTTGATAAATCCGTTTTGAATTTTATCATAACGAATTTATCTGATAAAGAGTTAAATCCGTTATTGTTGGTATATCAAATTGGATTTATCTCTTTATTAGATAAATACGTTTTGATTTTTGCAAAACGGTTCTATCTAATAATTAAAGAGATAAATTCGTTATTCTAAAAATTAATAATTTATTTATTTATTTTTTTAATTGAAATAATTTTGACGCCCAAGATCGCACCGACAATTTTAATCAATGGTCCACTTTTGTTCGTCTTGATAATTGTATCGCAATGGATAGATTTTTAACGGTCTAGATCCCATCGACCATATTGATCAACGACACATAATCAATGATCATTGCAATAAATACCCATAGCTAGCCTAATTTTTTTCACACCAACATTTCACTCTGATCTACTTCTTTCACACCAACACACTCCAAAATAAACACTTTTTCAACTCAGTACTCAAGAGACAACATACTTATCACTGTTCCTGGCAAAATCACCAGAAGAGAAGATGATGTCTTTTTCTCCTATCTAGATCCTGTTTTAAGCACAACATCACATTCGCTGCTTTGAAAGATAAAGTAGAGCGTAAGGTTCAAGTGTAGGGTGATGACCGAGAGATTAGTAGTATCATTTTTCACAAACCCCGTCTTGGAGATGATGGCCGTGTTTCCTAGTCCTCCATGGATGTTAAGATCGACAATGGCGTTCGAGCTATGTTGAATTTCCTTGACATGTTTCAAACTCTTAGTCCTTTGGAGCTGTACGTGGAAAACAAACAGAGTGCCAACGAGAATATAAGCCGTTGTTATCCGGGACAACTGTCACAGTAGAGTGTCACAACGAGATTATACTCTTGTCGGTTCACCACGACCAGTAGAATGTGACGACCCCCCTCGCAATATCAAGCCCCTCCCCGCGTCTAGGATCTATCCGTTTCTACCTTGGCGGCATTGTAATTAAAAAACATACGTTAATAACAAATAATTAATAATTAATAGTAATCTTAATTCTAAAAAACAAACAATTTATAAATCGGATTTATGTAAATCCCTTTTGGTTTTGAAAATTTCCAAAACAGATTTAACATAAATCCGTTATGTATGCATGAAAATATTTTTCAAACTCAAACAGATTTACGTAAATCTGATGTGAAACTTTCAAAACGCAATAAAATTTAGCTAAATCCGGTATGAACATTTTTTGCAAAGCAGATTTATGTAAATCCGTTGGGACAGATTTAAATAAATTCGCAGAGGGAGGGTTTTCAGACTTACTCTCTCTCAAATGAATGTATCTGTGAAATGAGGAAGGGATTGAGGGTTTTTGTTAGGCTCGAGGGTAAATTTAGTATTTCACTATGGGTGTGGAGGTATGGTGTCTAATGGTGGGGGTACAAAAAATGTTATCCTTAATTAGTTTGGGTATTTTGTGTGGTAAAATTCAACCCAACCCAACATACAAACACCCCTACCTAAAACATATAAAAATAAAAAGTATTCCCTAAAATTTTGTCAATTTTGTCTCTAAAATTTTAATAAATTTATCTTATTTGTCACCACAAGGAACTACTTATAAAATTTTAGTAAGTAATTGACAAAGGTCACAAACTTAATTTAAATACTATTTATTAATTGATTTCTTGATTTTAGTGAATTAAGTGAAGATATTAAAAAAAAAAAAGTTTCCAACAATCATGTGAACCGACAATCTAGATAATGAAGAACAAATGCATCTCTTGACCCAATGTCCTTACCGAGAGTATTCGATAGAGAACCTTAATCACCAGTATATGTTGTGGTTTACGTAAAAAGATAACAAATTAGTACGAAGTGTTGGTGCTTTTTTAAGTTTTATTTTCAAATTTTATAAAATACTATTTATATATGCATTGTTTAATTACTAATTGAAAAAAATAGAAATTATGCCATAACTATTAATAGCTTTCTTATACTTATGCATGAAGGGTAAACATCCTCTCACTACAAAAAACGGATCAAATAGCGGGGGTTTTTTTGCGGAGGTTTTAAAAACCCCCCGTTCATCAGCGAAAAAGGAATCCTTCGTGGGATTAGTTAAAAATTTTGTTTCAATTTGAGGAGGTTTAAAACCCCCGCAAATTGTCAAGAAAAAACCCCCGCTATTTGATCCAAAAAATGCTGAAACTTCACTTTCCCTCTTCACTTTCGCGTTCCCTCTCTTCTCTTTCGCGTTTCTTTTATTCTCTTTCACATAAACCTTTTTTGTCAAAAAACAATCGCTGAAATCTCAACTTTCGCGTTTCCCTCTTCACTTTCACCTTCCCTCTTCACTCTCCCTCTCCACTTTCGCTCTTCACTCAACTCTCAGTTGCTTCAGAATCTTCAACTTTCAAAACCCAGTCGCTGAAATCGCTGAAACCCTTTCGCTGAAATCACTGAATTGCTGAAATCCTCTTCGCTGAATCTTCAAAACCCAGTCGCTGAAATCACTGAATCGCTGAAACCCTCTTCGCTGAAACCCTTTCACTCGCGAAACCCTATCACTCGTGAAACCCTAATCCTTCAATAGCGAATAACTTCTGGTGACACTGGTTGGCGATTTATCTTAATGTTGATCTTGATCTCTGTGGTTTTGTATTCTGATGCTTTTTATTTACTTACTCTTCGAATTTCGTCGTTTGCATCCATTCCAACGCAGGAATGGAGGCCGCAACAAACATGATTGTGGCTACTTCAAATTCATTCGATGCTCCATCTGTGGAAATTTCTGCCCTAAGGTACTTTTGTTCACGTTATTTTGCATCTTCAAATTTTCCATTGAATTGAAGATTTGGTTTGGTTTGAGAAAATATAATAATAACAGGATAAGGGAATCAAGCTATTTTTTGTGAGAAACATTTTTGAACAGGCTGCAGTCAAAGAGGTTCTGGAAGCATGTGTTTATGATTGTAAAATTCTTTTCTCTTCTCTTTTTTATGTGTATTTTTTAAGCATATCTATGTTGTTTGATTTAATTTAATTTAATTCAATTGATTGTTTCGTTTTTTCCTTGTGTTCAATTTGTAGAATACACTCTTCCAAAGTTGTATGTGAAGATGCAGTTCTATGTTTCCTGTGCTATTCACTCTCACGTTGTTAGGGTTCGATCCCTCACTTATGGGAGGAAGAGTGAACCTTCACAGACTTCATTAGGCGCAGGGTAACTTCTATTTTCACTCTTTACCTTTATGTGTTGTTAATAGTTGATGATGTGTGTTAGACTGTTAGTGATTAAATAGTTCGAGTTGTATACATAGATAATATCATGCCCTTTTTGGTGGTGGTTTGATTATCATGATCCAGTAATCAGAACTCCATATAAAGTTATATACTATATACATAGTTGTATTTTGCTTCTCTGTCTAAGTGGTAACTTGATAGTTCAATTTGGTGATTTAATTGTCTAAGAAAAGAGATCATAGGGATGAGAAAGAGAAAATAAACTCTGCCTTGAGGACAGAGAACCTTCTAAGTAAACAAAATATGAAAAATGAATTGGGATTCAAAGATTTTCCTAACAAATATTCAAGAGAATGTTGCTGGGTCACTACATCAGAATTTTCTAGGGATGGTGATTGGCAAGCCTATGTTGCTCGACTGATCGTGATCAGTTTCTGTTGCTTTGCTCGATCGATTTCCACTCCAGCTTCTCCGTGAACAGTTTTTCTCTACTGCTGCGTTACTCCACCTATTTCCACCGATTGCTCTATACAGGTATGGTTCTTTTCAGATTTCTTCCACATGTCTTTCTCAATCTCATGCTTAAGGGTTTTATTATGGTTTTCATTTCACTGCTTCTGATTTACGTCTTGCAGGATAGGTTATTATGATAATGGATGATGAACAGAAAGGAGCTACTCCTCAGTTATTCGATGAAATTGTTCCTTAAGGTGTTAACGATTAGAAGTGCTTGCCATTTAAAGTTGCCACATCATTAGCATGTGAGTTTTTATTATGTTTTTATCAGTTTAAAGTATGAGCTTTAAGTTTTTATCAGTTTTTTGTATTGGTATTGCCTAGTAGTCATGATCACTTTAAATCTGGCCAAAATGGATGGCACTTACCACACCAAGTCTCAAAAAAGCTGTCCAACATGCTTAGTGGCAATGCAATCTTAGTTAGGAATGCTCTTTACCATCTTTGATAACTACACCATTCTTCTTTGTACCTGAAATAATTTCATTTTGGATATTACTTATGATTTCTTATATGATAACTATCATCTTTGTTGCATTTCTTATAACTATCAGTTACTATACATGAGTATTTGGATTGAGAAGATTGTAAATGCAATGGGTTAATAAACACCGGCAATGTGGGTGACATATATCATTACTTACCAAATCATGGACCAATTGACATGTTTTGGTTTTAAATGCAAGTCCTGGCTAATTGTTTAAGTCTTCTTTTGTCTTTATTTCTTTTTGGAGTATACTTTGCTTAGAGTTCTTATTTTTTGTGCAGAAGTTTCAAAAGGAATGAAGGATGATCGACAAGCACCAACTTGAATAGAGACTAGGATTATTAGTTTTGTTAATATACTGGCTTTTATCGGTGGTGAGCATGTGACCTTTGAGCTTTATTTAGTCTTTTCCCTATGTTGATGGGATATATTTAAGTAATTCTGCTTCCTCTCATAATTCTAGTTCTAATTTTGTCTAGTTTTAATTCTGTTTTCTAAGTCTAGTTCTAATTCTGTCTAGTCATAATTCTAGTTTTAATTCTGTTTTCAAGATAGCATTGCGGCAATATTTTAATGATTGCAAGATGTTTGATGCAGAGCCCTGTCTAGTTTTAATTTTGTTTTCTAAGTCTAGTTTTAATTCTGTTTTAATTCTAGTTTTCTAAGTCTAGTTTTAATTCTGTTTTAATTCTAGTTTGATACTGTTGTCTGGAGTTATATGAAATGGTGGACAGTTTCCTAAACCTGTAGGGCTGCACCAAGCTGGAGTTTCAGGATTGATTATCATTTCACTATATCTAGTCACATCAGTTAGTACATTTCCATCACAAGGTGCACTATTGTTCTTCCAACAACTTCCCATGTCTAGAAGGTAGAATTGGCTCTTTGGTCCTCCTCCCTTCTTGATATCTAAGGTTAACCTCACCTTGAAATTTGGTGACTCTGGAAGCTGAATCATAAACCTCAAATATGGTTAATTTTGGCTAATCAAATCAGATACTAGGTTCTAAAAAAAGGTTTACAACCACAATCTAGACAATAGCATCATGGTTTTTTATATCTAGCTAGCTACTTGAGTTAAAATAATTAAAGCTTGTTGCACATGTAAATATATATGCTTTATCTTTGATATCTGGCAGAATGCCTTTATTTAGTTATCACACTCATGTAAATATAATTAAAGCTTTTCTTTTGTTATTTCAGGCAAGTGGTCATGCAAGTGAGCCTCATTCTCCGATGGATGCAAGTGGATCATTCGGTGCTAGCAACACTTAATAGTTTTAGGATCCTTTAGTATAGGATTTCTTTGATGCTATTATCATTTTGAGCTGTCTGACAATAGATATTTGAGCTACAATGTTTTCTTTTTATTATGTTTTTGAGTTGGATGATATCAAATATTTTAGATATTTGACATTAATTACATTTATATTATCACAATTATATTTTTAATGAAATTTTCAGTTTTTTGATTCAGTTTAGGAAGTGTTATGTAAGATGTATGTATAGTCATTAGCGATAAAAATATTGTAATGAGATAAGGAAAGAAATTCTCAAATTGCAAAAGAAATATTGTCTCTAATAGGATTGCAAAAGAAATATTGTCTCTAATAGGAGGTTGTAACCCCCACAAAAAAGTCCTATAAATTATATGGCAATCAAAAATCTACAAATATAAATATTTATATTAATTGATTGATAGCAAAAGGTTTAATTTTCTATTGTAAAAAAAAAGGTTTCATTTTCTGGTCCCAGTTTTATCGGGTTGCATTTAAATTTGGTCCCCAAGCAATTATAGGGCTATTTTTTCCTTTTATTCATCGTCATTTTTATTGAGGGAGAATAAATCATTGTTTAAATATAGGAAATCTTATAGGAAATCTTTGAATTCCATGACAACCAATGCAAATCTGTTTTATCCATTTGTATATTGTGCACTGCTTAATATTCATACCAGTGCTCTTCGGCTCCTATTTTGGCAACATGTGAGATCTACGGGGACCCAACAAAACGTTCTCCAAATCTACCCAACAAAAACAAAAGAATCATGTGTTCTGTACCGTATCTTTGAACCTGTATCCGATTTTAGACACAAGATCCGATTTGAGATAGTTGGTAGGGGTTGGTCTTGATCAATCGAGCTCCGCTTCCGATCTGGGGCAGGTGGTACCTGTGGGGACACTCCGACGCTCAACTCAGCCAGGGAACTGATTAGAGGTAAAGAGTAGGAAAGAGTGTGTATCTTAGACATTGCATTGAATGCTTATTTATAGGTTTTGGGATCCAATGAGAACCATTGGATCTAGGTCTTTAATCTCCACAATTGGTTGATGGATCTGCATTTGGTGTTGGGCCTTAGTGATAAAGGCCCAATCCGTAACAGTTGCTCCCAAGTCGGGTCGTCTTGGGGCGAGCTAGACTTGAAAGCCTTGTCCAAGCTCCACAAAACAGGGCTAGTGCTCCCGAGATAGGGATGACCGTTGAGTGACTCAAGGTTCCTCTGAACATCCGGGATTCAGTCTTTAGATTGTGACCTTCTACAAGGACAAGCTTATAGCTACAAAGATGTTTGCCCCCAGCCTCGGAAGCCTCGGAGTGTCAGGAAATGATGTGACCACCGAGTGACTCAAGGTGTCAGTTTAATGTCGCCTTTAGGACAGTATTATTCGAGGCCGGGCTTATACCAGCGAGGGTGTCTGCCACCAGCCTCGGAGCGCCCGAGATACGGGTCTTGTCAAAGATCTTCGAGGCCGGGCTTATACCAGCGAGGGTGTCTGCCACCAGCCTCGACAATGTTAAAAACGTGACCACCTGAGGGACTCGAGGTGCTAGTTTAATGTCGCCTTTAGGACAGTATTCTTCGAGGCCGGGCTTATACCAGCGAGGGTGTCTGCCACCAGCCTCGGAGCGCCCGAGATACGGGTCTTGTCAAAGATCTTCGAGGCCAGACTTATACCAGCGAGGGTGTCTGCCACCAGCCTCGGCAATGTTAAAAACGTGACCACCCTAAGGGACTCGAGTTGTCAGTTTAAAGTCGCCTTCAGGGCAGTTTACCAGGACTCGACCCAGATCGAACTCGCCCTTCAGGGTAATGGCAACCTCGGCCCTTTAAAATGTGACCACCTGAGTGACTCGAGGTGTCAGTTTAAAGTTACATTCAGGGCAGTTTACCAGGACTCGGCCCAGATCGAACCCGCCCTTCAGGGTAATGGCAGCCTCAGCCATGTTAAAATGCGACCACCTGAGGGACTCGAGGTGTCAATTTAATGTCAGAGGATCTCTGTGAGCGAAGGCGCCGACGTTCCTACCTCGGGAATTTTTTCCGGCTTCTGGAACGTCGCCTCGAAGAAGAGGAAGCCAGAGACGAGCAGGGCCGAGGGGAACCCTTGGATCAGTAGGAATCATCAAGAGTTCCGATCCTCTAGCGATGTTGAACTCGGTGTCTCGGGTTTCGGTCTTAGCGTGAAACTTTAAGGCGATCGTTCGACCGATCCCAAATCCTTCCCTCCAACCTCAGAACTCATTTTTACTAAGCGATCAGTGTGAGGAAAATCGTAGCCGATCCATATATATTAGATGGTTGAACATTTACAAAGTCGGATTACATCAGGCCCGTAGGCTCATTCCGAGATCTAGGTGAAACGTGATATTCCTGCATTAATCCCTTCTTCATGATCGATATACTTCTGAGATCGCTGGAGGAACTCGGCAAGCGACTCAACTTGGTTGACCCCGACGTCTGTCTGAAATAGAATTCCTTCACGAAGGCCAGCCTCCATGAAGTAAAGACGGAAGGAGTCGTCGAGGTTCCGGACTTGAGCAGCTTCTCTATTGAATCTCTCTATGTAGTCCCGGAGGAACTCATTTTCTCCTTACCGAATTGCCTGCAATACCTTCCGAGATTTAGGCTTCATCTTTGAGTGGGCGAAGTGTGCAGGAAAGAGCTTGGCTAACTGATCCCAGGAGGAGATCGTATTTGACCTAAAAGCCCTAATCTAGTCTAGAGCCGCCTTCTCTAAAGTGAGGGAAAAGGTTCGGCACTTTATCTCCTCTGGAACGTTACGATATTGATTAACCGTGTCAAAGTAGTTGAGGTGGCGATCCGGATCGCCAGCCCCATCATGCATTTTCAAACCCTCAGGAGGCTTCTCGAGGTGCTTTGGCACCGGGAAGTGGGCGATCTTACTTGTGAAAGGTCTTTTACGCTTTGCCGACCTCACAAGGGGTGAAGACCGTCGGTAGCCACACTTGCCGGGGGATCCCCGCGAGCGAAGGCGCTGACATTTCTGCCTCGGAGACCTTTTCCTATTTCTGGTACGTCGCCTCGGAGGAGAGAGAAATAGAAACGAGCTAGGCCGAGAGGAACCCTCAGGACCATAAGAATCATTAGTTGTCCGACTTGGGGGAATCTCCGATCCTCGCCCTCCTCTACAACGAGGTGGAGTGCGGTGATGGTATCTCCTCCAAGCCGGAGATCGGTGGCGGCCGCGGCCATGAGTCATTCTACTTGAAGAGTTGCGTAGAGAGGAACTCCGATCCAGGATGTTACGAGCCCGGATCTCAGCAATATGAGCTTCTAACTGGGTGCAGCGTTGGCTTTCCTGCCGGTCGGCCTCGGCTTGACAATTTAGGAACAGGACGAGCTGTTGAACGGCATCGACCGGTACCTGGACGGTCGGAGGGGGAGGTGGAAGTCGGTTCCGGGTTGAGCTCCCAGGAACCATATAGCCGTAGCCGAGCTTCGAGCATGCGCCAGGCTAAGAGGTAAGGTGACTGCCACTCCTTCTGGAGTCACCCGCTGCAGAACCAGTCCTTCAGTGACATTCGGGATAGTCCTACGACATAAGGTCGGAGTCATTGTAAATCAAGGAGATGGGAGAGGAACTAGAGTACAAGATCCTCCCACTGTGGTCGCCAATGTTCTGTACCATATCTCTGGACCTGTATCCGATTTTAGACACAAGATCCGATCCGAGATAGTTGGTAGGGGTTGGTCTTGATCAACCGAGCTCCGCTTCCGATCCGGGGCAGATGGTACCTGCGGGGACACTCCGACGCTCAAGTCAGCTAGGGAACTGATTAGAGGTAAAGAGTAGGAAAGAGTGTGTACCTTAGACATTGCATTGAATGCTTATTTATAGGTTTTGGGATCCAATGAGAACCATTGGATGTAGGTCTTTAATCTCCACCATTGGTTGATGGATCTGCATTTGGTGTTGGGCCTTAGTGATAAAGGCCCAATCCATAACATCATGTAATCTCTCTCTCTTTCTCTTTCTCTCTCTCTCTCACACACTTAATAATTACTATATTTATCAATATACCGTTAAATTTAGTGTTGTTTAACGGCAACTGGATGGATATTTATGGAAACCAATCGGATCCAAATTTTGTAAAATGGATATTGAGCTCAACAATTTTCATACGTGAACAGTACATTTGTATGGTTTAGATATTAAGCTCAACCATTTTTTTTTACTGGCTATGGTTTCAAATGGAATTACGGTTAAAATGGATAACCGAATTTAAAACCAATTTCCATGTAGTTAAAATGGTTTTAAATGATGTGTTTGTTGTCCGGAGATTTGCAAATTGAGATGAAGAAAATTATATAATGGACATATACAATATACACATTATAACATATGCATAATAATAAATATATAATGTACGAGAGTATGATCAACCAATTACTTAGATATCAGCTCAAGGCTTTAACACCACGTCAAGAAGAGGAAGAGGTTAGAAAATGAATACCCGTTGAAACTAATTACCGTAATTTAAATCCTCATTGAAGTGGAGTGTCTAGAAGTAATTAATGCTTCAGAAGAAGAGAATTTCATTGCTAGCTTGTCCCACACGAGGCTGAGGTGACTAATTACATCAACAAGTTCCGAACCTATTACTATTATGATGCATCGTATTTATGACTATGATTGGATAACAACAAGTAAACCTTACTTTGAGGGTTTGCTTGTCGCTGCGTCTATCATGCTAGAAAAATTACTGTGTTGTAACTCACTCTATCTCGACAATTACTAACTCTCAATCAAATCTCTCTTATCCACAATACATAACTATATCTCTTGGGATTAATAGAGTTAATCTTTTTTTTTTGTTCGGACGCTTTTATACGAAGACTAATCTCAAAAATTCGTACTTAGAGCAAATTTCACATTGGGTATTACCGAGTTTGTTATTGGGAGAATCGAACCTGGTAGCAGTAGATCGAACCTCGTGTCCTAGGGTAGCTTATTATTAATTAATAATAAGAATAATAAAGTAGTAAAAAAGTCGAAAAGAGCTAGCATAGACAATTTCCTGATATATAGTAGCAGCTTTAACAACACTACTTACACGAGAGGAAGCAAATAGGTCCATAAACCATAATCGAGACGAGGAAACACTTCTCCGATCCAAGAACCATATCCATGACAAAATAATTTGTTGTGATCTAGAAATTTAAAAAATACATCCATTATGAAAATCCCATAGGCATGGAAACAAGGCCCACCCACCCAAATCCACCTCGGTTTTGTGGAGAAATCCACTTTGATCGGATGCTGAGTGTGCCGGTTTTGGTTTCCCCGTTAATCAAAGTCAGGGGTGAGAATTGAAAAATTATTTTGGTTATATATATATATATATATATATATATATATATATATATATATATATATATATATAAATTTTATTTTGCACCTATAAATTGAAAATATGAGTTCACCCCATTTTTTAAATAAATGTAGAAATGCACAAGAGATATAAAAAAGAAAATAAGTTGATATTAATGTTACCATTTTAGCTATATAATTGGTAAGAATTTTCGGTTGTTTTAAGATTTGTATGCAATGAAATTATGTATTTTTTACAAAA
This sequence comes from Astragalus membranaceus, assembly GCA_039519185.1. NCBI lineage: Eukaryota > Viridiplantae > Streptophyta > Magnoliopsida > Fabales > Fabaceae > Astragalus > Astragalus membranaceus. Next base: position 103,340,854 of record CM076847.1, on the reverse strand, counting down.
TTTATAGTATTTTGTTGAGAAAATATTATAGACTATATTTTTCCCCCACAAAAAAATTCTGAATCCGTCAATACCCACCTCACCCTCGAACCCAAACCCGACCCGCCTATTTTTTTCTTTTTGATAAGCGACCCGCCTAATATATGTATAATCATTCATTTTTGTTTCATACTTTTTTTTGTATATTTTATAATTTTAACCTCTTCTAAATATATAACATTTTTTTGATATTTTGCTTTTGTTTTTTTTTTTACTAAAATATTTTTATTTTGTTATTGTCTAATAATTATCGAAATTATGATATTAATTATCATAATGAGTGTTCCTATATACATATGTGTGTGTTTTGTTTTCCTTATGCATAGTCTAAACTAGCCAAGGAAACCAATAATCAAGAGAGATAGAAAACATAATATATAATCAATGGATTCAGAAGGAAATCTCAAACTTCCTATTCTTGATTTCACCAATAATGAATTGAATCCAGGGACAAATTCCTGGTCATCAGCATGTACAACTGTGCGCCAAGCCCTTGAAGAGTATGGTTGCTTTGTAGTTGTCTATGATAAAGCTTCTAAGGAGCTTCAAAATGGTGTATTCTCTTCCCTAAAAGAGCTCTTTGATCTCCCCCTAGAAACCAAGCTGAGAAACATCTTTGAAGGGAAACCCTTGAAGGGTTACGTTGGTCAACACCCCAAGATTCCTCTCCATGAAAGTATGGGCATAGATGAAGGAACAACACTTGAGGGAATTCAAAATTTTGCTGCAACAATATGGCCTAATGGAAATGACAATTTTTGGTAGGTTTACATGCATACCCATATAATTGGTTCTTCTAAAAATTCATTATATTTTGCATGATCATTTGTATATTTCTATGACTTTATCACTAAATTCCAAACTTTGTATTACTCTTAGGACAAGAAAAATGGTAAAACACTTCGTTTACATTTAAAGAGTCGTGGATTCGAATCATACAGGCAGAAGTGAAAACCCGATCACCTTTTTAAAGAAGAAAAATATTACCCTATTATTTAATTTTTTATGTAATTATATGACCCTTTATCTTCTTTTGGAATTGTGTAGTAAATATTTGTTTGAGTATGCAAAGCTAGTGGAGGAATTGGATGGGAAAGTGGCAAGAATGATATTTGAAAGTTATGGTGTTGTGGAGCATTATGAGAAATACATAGGGTCTACAAGTTATCTCCTTAGGCTATTGGCACACAAAGCACCAAAACAAGTGGAGCCTCAATTGGGTTTTGTGTGTCACACTGATAAGAGCTTCACAACTATTCTTCATCAGATCAATCATGTCAATGGACTCATGGTGGAGACAAAGAATGGTTGTTGGATTGATGTTGATTTCTCTTCACCTACTTCCTTTGTCATCATGGCTGGTGATGCACTCATGGTCAGAATATTTTTCCACTAACTAAATTAAGTGTATGTTTGGATGAAACATTTTTAGAAGTTAATGTAATTTTTGTTTTGAACTAAAATATTTGAATTCCCCCCAAAAATTTCATTACCTCCTAAAAATGCTCCATCCAAACATAGGGTAAGGTTTAATTATGTGGATTGTGATTTCTATTTCCCTTGTTTCATTTTTTAGTTCAGACCATTATTAGCTATTTAAACTTTATGAATTATAAAACTTTAGCACATAAGTTTTAAAATTGACACTAAATTTAGACACAAAAATAATGAAATCCATCCATAATTCCACTGTCACTAATTTAGTGATTAGCGACAGAATTAGAGACAAATTTCATATTTTCTCACTAAATTTTTGGTTTGCTAGGCCAAAAGAAAAGACTAAGGTGTTTGGAAATTGTTGATAGTTGAAGGTCTTATTTGGTTTATGAACATACAGGCTTGGAGCAATGATAGAATAAAGTCTCCCAATCATAAAGTTATGATGAATGGCAATGAAACAAGGTACTCTCTTGGACTGTTTGCCTTCTACAGAGGAATTCTACAAGTACCTGAAGAGCTAATTGATGAGGAGCATCCATTGAAATATAAGCCCTTTGATCATCTTGGACTACTGAACTTTAGTTACAGTGCTAATATTAAAGACTATTGTGGCATTGGCTAGTTTTATACTTTATATATGTAAAGCATTTTATTTGATTTTTATTTCATGTAAGATAGGTAATGTGTGCTCATTGTATATTGAACCTTGAATTCTCAAAGGGGACAATTTAGGGATTTTTTCTTTTTTTTTGTTACCATATGTCGTTGGTGCGTAGTTTCCATCGACTTTGCCGGTGACTAATCTACGCCTTTACTTGTATAATAGTTGTTGCTTAATTTTCATATCTTTATATTTGATGAAATTTTGGTCCAGTCCATTTTATTTTGTTTTCTTGGTGCAAAATTGATTGTGGTATTCATAAATAACCACAATCATTTAGTATACTCTGACTAACGGGAAATATTGCTAAATTTTCGTCAAGTAGAAGAGATGGGAATTAAAGAATGGTTAGTATATGAGTGTCGAAAAAGTGTATACTCGAATGGAATAGGGTCATACAATTTAAAGAAAGAGTGTTCCAAGTTTGACATGCACGCTACTGAAATTGTCATGTTAAAATGTATCTCCGGTTTTTCAACATGGAGAAGATGGAATTTTTCCCTTCGAGTCGTAGTCAGATGTATGATAAATTGGATTCAGGAAGAAAGGGTTTGGAACAATATTTTATATTTCGAGTTGATGATTTGTCATCGTTGCAAAGCGACATGAATAGTTTATGAGGCTAATTGCTTAGTGTCCAAGTTATGGGTGGAGGCTAAGATGGTCAATTCTTGCTTGAAGGGTGCATGTTATTACCTGATGTAAATACTAGTTAACCTCAGTTAAGTTAAACACTAACTGCAGTTGTAATTAGATCAGTACAGTTAGAGTTAGTTTCAGATGTTTTAGAGTTAGTTACTGGATATATGTAATATATATAGCTGCTGATGTACAGTTACACATACTCAATTAATTCATAATGAAAATCTTCCAGATGATCAGTTCCATTTCTCTCTGTTATGCATTTATCATGGTATCAGATTGAATCCAAATCCCTAATTCCTTTCTTGATTTGGGCTTCAATTCGTAGATTATTCTTCTTCCCTGCGATTCTTCATCGCCTTTTTTTTTCTCTGTAAATCCCTAATTTCATCTCCTTCGCACATCGATTCTCTGCATTTCTTCACTGTTCTTCATCTCCGATGGCTCCTTCATATTCAGATTTTGCCACAAATCCTTCAAATCCTTATTACATGCATCCGAATGAAAATCCATCGCTCACACTTGTTCAACCTCCTCTTGACAATCGAAACTATCAAACTTGGTCAAGATCCATGAAAGTTGCTCTCATTTCCAAGAACAAGGTGAAGTTTATCGATGGCAGTTTATCTCCTCCTCTTGAAGCCGATCCTCTCTACGAACCTTGGCATCGATGCAATAGCTTGGTCCTTTCTTGGTTGCAACGTTCAATTTCTGATAACATTGCAAAATCATTGCTGTGGTGTGACCGTGCATCTCTGGTTTGGCGAAGCTTGGAGAAACGTTTCTCTCATGGCGACATCTTTCGAATTGCAGACATTCAGGAAGAATTAGCCCGATTCCAACAAGGTACTCTCGACATCTCTTCTTATTTCACTAAATTGACCACTCTTTGGGAAGAAATTGAGAATTTCCGTCCCATTCGTGATTGCACTTGTGCTATTCCTTGCTCTTGTGGCGCCGCCACTGACCTACGGAAATTTAAGGAGCAAGACAAAGTTATCAAGTTTTTGAAGGGTTTGAATGATCAATTCTCTCAAGTTAGATCTCAGATTATGCTTATTTCCCCTCTACCGTCGCTGGATGATGCCTTCTCGATGGTCCTTCAACAAGAACGTCAATTCGGTCATAATAAGGAAAATCACACTGATTCGACGATTGAAAACCAATCCTCTGTCAATGCTGTTACTCAACAACCTTTCCGTGCCCCCTTTGGTAGTGGCAGAGGCCGTGGACGCGGTGGCTCCAACGGTGGCCGCGGGAATCGTCTTTGCACACACTGTGGTCGCACCAATCACACTATCGACACTTGCTTTCTTAAGCATGGGTATCCCCCTGGATTTTTTCAACGCAAGAACCCTGCTGCTACTATTGGTTATACTACTCAGTCAAGCACCAATAATGTCCAGGATACTAGTACTACTGAAGTTGCATCCAACACTGCTTCCACTGCTTCTACACCTGCAACCACTTCTCTTAGCACAATTCAAGAGCAATACACTCAGATTTTACAGCTACTTCAGAAGTCAAATTCACAGGCCACTCCCCTAGCCTCGGTCAATTCAGTTTATGCCACAAATTCTGCATCTCACACTTCATCTTCTCCTTCCACCTCTGGTAAGGCTATTTACCTTTGGATAGTTGATACCGGAGCCACAAATCACATTACATTCCTTTTCTCACTTTTCATTTCTACATATCACATTGCACCTAAGTCTATGACCATGCCAAATGGTGAGACTATCACTACCACAATTGCAGGGACTGCTTTACTATTTGGCTCATTGCTACTTCACAATGTTTATTTTTTTCCCTCTTTCCATGTCAACATTATCTCAGTTTCGACACTTTTTGATTCTCTTTTATATGATGTTCAATTACACCATGACTATTGTGAAATTTTGCAGCTCTCTCACCCGAGGAAGACTGGATTTATAGCTAAAAGAATTGTATGTGCTTGACACTTCCCAGGTTCCTCCATCCAACACTGGCTCTTGCAACACGTTTATTTCACAACATTTAGATTCTTGTAGTAATGATCTTGCCACTGTTTGGCATCATAGATTAGGACATTTATCCACACCTATCCACAAATGTATTTCACAACAATTTCCCTTTGTTGCTTTTAACAATTGTACCAAACCTTGTGATGTATGCCATCTTGCAAAACAAAGAAATCTACCTTTTTCTTCTAGCACTTCTCATTCTACTAGTATTTTTGATATGATACATGCTGACATTTGGGGCCCCTTTGCAACTCCATCTATATCCGGTCACAAATATTTCCTAACCCTAGTAGATGACTTTAGCCGTTTTACCTGGACTATATTCATGAAACACAAGGGTGAAACCCGAACTCACTTGACTAATATTATTGCCTTCATTGAAACCCAATTCCAAAAGAAACTCAAATGTCTTCGTAGTGATAATGGCCTTGAATTTCTTATGACCACCTTTTTTCTCTCTAAAGGAATCCTACACCAAAGATCATGTGTTGAAACCCCTCAACAAAATGGGATTGTTGAGAGGAAGCACCAACACATTCTCAATGTGGCTCGTGCTCTCTCATTTCAATTTCATCTTCCATCAAACTTTTGGCATCTTGCCATCCAACAAGCCATCCATATTATAAATAGACTACCTACCCCTCTTCTCCACCATAAATCACCATATGAGATACTTCACTCTCAACCTCCATCCCTTACTCACCTACGTGTGTTTGGTTGCCTTGCTTTCTCATCTACACTTCACATTCACAGAACTAAGTTTGAACCTAGAGCTCGGAAATCCATTTTTCTTGGCTACCGAGATGGTACTAAGGGTTACCTTTTATATGATCCCCACACCAATGAGTTTTTTGTCTCTAGAAATGTAGTGTTTCATGAAACTACATTTCCATTCCATACACCTCCCTCCACCCCTCAAGCTACAAACACTCCTTCCATCACCCTTGATACCACTGACTTAGCTATTGATACACCAATTCAACCCTCTACTACAACCAGCCCCTTACCTTCACCAGCCCCTACTACTACAACCAGCCCTTCACCTTCCCTAACTGAGCTTCCTTCTCCTCCTCCCACCAGCCCCTTACCCTCTCAAACTGAACCTCCTCCCAATGCACCACTTCGCAAGTCTACAAGAATTAAACAACCACCCAGCTACCTTTCTGAATATCACTGCAATTTACTCACTTCTCAGCTACCAGCTCCTTCCTCAGGTACTTCTAACTATCCCCTTTCCTCTGTTTTGTCTTACACACACTGTAATTCACATTACAAACACTTTTGCTTAGCTGTTTCCTCTGTTACCGAACCCAAAACATATGCCCAGGCCTGTAAGTATGACTGCTGGATGGTAGCTATGAAATCTGAGTTGGACGCCCTTGCATTGACGAACACCTGGTCCATTGTTGATTTACCTGAAGGTAAACAACCTATAGGTTGCAAATGGGTGTATAAAATAAAACACCATGCTGATGGTTCCATCGAGAGATACAAGGCACGTCTAGTTGCCAAAGGCTACACTCAAATGGAGGGTGTAGACTACTTTGACACATTCTCTCCAGTTGCAAAGTTGACCACCATTCGCACTCTGCTCTCCTTGGCTGCCATTAAAGGATGGCACTTAGAACAATTAGACGTCAACAATGCTTTTCTCCATGGAGATCTCCATGAAGAAGTTTATATGGAACTACCTCTTGGACTATCCATTCCTACATCTTCCACTACAAAGGTATGCAAACTCAACAAATCTCTATATGGCCTCAAACAGGCTAGTAGGCAATGGTACTCCAAGCTCTCTACTGCTCTTATATCCCTTGGTTACTCACAGTCCAATGCGGACCACTCTCTCTTCACCAAGCTGAATGGTTCTCACTTCACAGCCTTATTGGTATATGTTGATGATATTGTTCTAGCTGGGACTCATCTTGAAGAAATCTCTCTGGTAAAACAATTCCTTGATTCTAAATTTAAAATCAAGGACCTAGGTACCCTACGCTTCTTCCTTGGTTTGGAGGTTGCAAGGACCAAGCAAGGTATCTTTCTTAATCAACGTAAGTATGCTCTAGAACTTCTTGAGGAAAGTGGATTACTTGCTGTCAAGCCTAGCCCTACTCCATATGACACCTCAATCAAACTTCATGACCCTGACTCACCACCACTTGAAGATATTTCCTCTTATAGAAGACTCATTGGTAAGTTACTATACCTTACTACCACCCGTCCTGACTTAGCCTTCATCACACAGCAACTTAGTCAATTCATCTCCAAACCCTTACAAGTTCATCACCTAGCTGCTGTCCGAGTCCTTAAGTATCTCAAAGGGGCTCCTGCAAAAGGAATTTTCTACTCTGCTACTTCCTCTATGAAGTTATCTGGTTTTGCCGACTCCGATTGGGCAACTTGCCCTGCCACCCGACGGCCTATTTCAGGTTATTGTGTCTTTCTTGGTTCCTCTTTACTTTCATGGAAATCCAAGAAGCAATCAACTGTTTCTCGATCAAGAGTTCAGAGGCTGAATATAGAGCATCGGCTAGTTTAACTTGTGAACTACAATGGCTCCATTTTTTGTTCACAGATCTGCACATTACATTCCAGAGCCCAGCATCGGTTTACTGTGACAACAAGAGTGCTATTCACCTAGCACACAACCCCATTTTCCATGAGCGGACAAAACACATTGAGGTTGATTGCCATGTCGTTCGTGAGAAGATCTCTAGTGGTCTCATTCATCTACTGCCTGTACCTTCAGCTTCCCAACTAGCAGACGTTCTCACTAAGTCCTTGCAGTCTCCAACTTTCAACTCTCTAGTGTCCAAGCTTGGCCTCATTAACATTCATGGTCCAGCTTGTGGGGGGCTATTAACTGATGTAAATACTAGTTAACCTCAGTTAAGTTAAACACTAACTGCAGTTGTAATTAGATCAGTACAGTTAGAGTTAGTTTCAGATATTTTAGAGTTAGTTACTGGATATATGTAATATATATAGCTGCTGGTGTACAGTTACACATACTCAATTAATTCATAATGAAAATCTTCCAGATTCAGTTCCATTACTATAATGAATTTGGTACAAAATAATAGTTTGCTGGTTGAATGAAATTTTTTTCAAGCGCCAAGGTACATTTACATAGTAAGAAAGAAAAGTACATAAAAACCATTTGTAGTAAAGGTAATGTTTTATTTTCCACTTCTTCCAGGCTACGGAGAATGTTAGGCTACAGAGAATGTTTGAGTCATGAAAACTACGAGAAAAGTGATGTGGTAGAATGATAATAGAAGCACTTAAGGCATGTTGCACCATGTGTATATGATGGTGAAACTTGGATACACTTTGATCCGTACATCCTGATTTTTCAGATCCATGTAATGCACGAGTTGGATTACGTTCGGATGGTTTTATCTCGTATGCGGGGTCAATTATTGTCATTTCATACAATATTTCTCCCAATAGGTGCATGACTAAACCCTATTTGTTAACTTGTCTGATACCGATAATCCGGTAATTGGTAATGGCATATATTTACAATCTCTCATTGACAATCTAAAAAGGTTGTAAAATGGTGTTTTGACATACAATATTGCACAAAAGGAATTTTACAATGAGGACATCTCTAATGTGGACCATTAGTTGCATCCCTGCTCATGGCATGTTGTCTGGTTGGAGTACTCATGGTAAATTGGCATGTGCGCATTGCATGAAGCATACAAGCAAACATCCATTTAGAAGGAATAAGGAAGCCTTAAGGAAAGGGGAGGTTGATTTATAGGTGGTTCACCCCAAGATGTAGGGTCATGCTCAGCCTCAACTACCTCAATCCCCGTCACCTCAGGGCACCAATGCTAATGACAATAATAATCAAAATACACTACAAAAAAATTGCTCATTAGCGAGGGATTTTTCCCTCGCTAAATGCCCCAAATCCGTCGCTAATGCCCATTAGTGAGGGAATCAGTCCCTCGCTAAATTGCCTCCCGCTAATGGGATTAGCGAGAGAAATTTGAATCCATCGCTAATTAGCGAGGGAATATTCCGTCGCTAATTCCCTCGCTAATTAGTGAGGGATTCAAATTTCGTCGCTAAGTCTGACAGCCACGTGTCCAAATCTGAATGGCTTGTATTAAGTACTATTTTAATTTTTTTAAATCTTATTATTATGTGGTGGTGGTGGTGGTGGTGGGGGTGTGGTGGTGGTGGTGATGGGTATTAGGGTAGAGAGAGAAGGAGAAGAGTAAGGGAGAAAAAGAGAGAGAGAGAGAGAGAGAGAGAGAGAGAGAGAGAGAGAGAGAGAAACGAGCTATGTGGTGGTGGTGGTGCATGGTGAAGGGTATTAGGTTAGAGAGAGAAGGAGAAAATTGAGGGAGAAAGAGAGAGAGAGAGTGAGTGAAACAAGCTATGTGGTGGTGGTGAAGGGTATTAGGGTAGAGAGAGAAGGAGAAGAGTAAGGGAGAAAGAGAGAGTGAGAGAGAGAGAGGGTGAGGATGTGAGGAGGTGGTGGTGGAAGTTATGGGAAGGTGGGAGAGAAGAAGAGAGAAGAGTGAAGAGTGTGAGGAGAGTAGGAGAGAAGAGTGTGTGTGAGGTGGGGAGGTTGAATTATAGGTGGTCCACCCCAAGATGTAGGGTCATGCTCGGCCTCAACTACCTCAGTCCCCGTCACCTCAGGGCACCGATGCTAATGACAATAATAATCAAAATATATGTAAACTAATACATGTATTGGGACTAAATTTAGGCTAAGTATATTCACTGTTTTGCTTCTATTGGGTGACATTGGAAAAAAGGAAGTTATAGAAGCAGCTCCTGTTTAGATGTTGCTAGTTATTTTGACTGTACCCGTTTAATTTGTGAACAATTATGGATGGACTCAAATTAAAGACTTATATATAATTTTACACCTTCAAATTTTATGCATTTCACTCCAATATGCAACACCAAATAAAGTAAATGCAGCATCAAAATTTCTAATATCAATATAAATTTTTATGACATTGAATATAGAGCAAATACGTCTTAGTTCATTTCATCCACACAAGCATAGCACGAATATTTATTCTAATATATAAACAACCAATTAGCATTCACATTCAAACCTTGTACATAAAACATAGACATGTGTATCTCAAATACCACAATATGCTTTGATTCTACTTGTACATTTAACTGCTTCATCTGTAAAACGAAAACCAACATATCCATAATGGTCAAATGGCTTGTAACGTATAGGATGATCTTCATCAACTAAATCTTCCAATGTCTTCACCCTCTTAGAACTATATGAAAGTAGTCCCAATGAATACCTAATCACCTTTGATCTCAACACGACACGATGTTCACAAGCTCTTATCCTTTCACTACTCCATACCTAAACAATAAAAAAAAAAAAGAGAATGTGTTACTAGCACTTTATATTCACTATATAAAAAAAGGCAGTTAGTGATGGTCAAATTCGTCGCTAACAGCAAAAAATTCGTCGCTAACTGTTGTTTGTGACGAAATTACTGACGGAATTATTCCCTCGCAAAGGGTAATCAGAAATATTATCCTCTTTGTATTATCAATAAAAATCTTACCATAAATGCGTCACCGGCTATGACGCAAAACAAAGGTGAAGCATCAACCTCAAACCATTTCCCATCTTTCAATTTAATTTCCAAGCCATCTGCTTGTTGATGCAAGATGGTTATGAAGGTTGAATCTGTATGAGTATTCACTCCAATATTGCTCTCATCCTTCCCTGGTATTTTGTACTTGTAGCTCCTAAAAGCATAATTGGTTGATTCAAGAAATGACTCACATTTCACCTTGTCCACTCCATAGCTTTCAAATACCATTTTCTTCACGGTTTGATCAAGTTCTTGCAAGATCTTTGCATACTCATTCACACTTTCACTATTCATACAAAACGAATTAAAATAACTATATGATACTACTTTACATATATTAGCATATATAAATGAGACAGATACATTAGGAGATTCTGAAAAATACCGACGAAAATTAAAGATAAATACCAGAAAGGATCATTTCCTGTTGGCCACATTATGTGAGCAAATTTTTGACAATCTTCTAAATTGGATGGATTGTCAACTGCAAAAGATTCAAATAGAGGGGATGTAGGTACTTGTCCAGTGTAGCCATGGTTTGGTTTATCACTGGTTTTTCTCCTTTTTGTTTCTATTGGGAGACCAAATAGTTGTTCCATTGAAGAAAAAACTGAGTTGACAAGCTCTGGAGCAACCTTATCAAAGCGTGCTAGGAAGCAACCGTAATCCTCAAATGCTGTTCTCACAACTTGACAAGCTGCAAGCCATTCATCTGTGCCTGGTTTCATGTTTTCATTGGAGAAGTCAATGACAGGAAGAACTGTTTGGGTTGCCATATCATATGATACTATTGTATGCTTCTTCAAGTTTTATATCTTATGTTTGTTTATGTTTACTATTCTTTAGTCAAAATCTTGTGTTACTTATACTTCTTACTACTTGGAATTTAGGTTAGCTCAACTCTACAAAATCGGCTTCTAGAGTGACGGATGTCTCCCACTTATAAACTCTTTTTCAGGCGATATCACATCCAATGTGAGACTCTTAACACATCCCCTCGTGCCTAGGACTGAAGCGTGATCCAAGTGGCCCGATAGTCGGATACTAGGTGGCCCAACAGATCTTGCATAGACTCTGATACCATCTTAGAACTTGAGTTAGACCTAACTCAAACCTACAAAATCGACTTGTAAAGTGAGAGATGTCTCCAACTTATAAACTCATTTTCAGGCCATATAACATCTGATGTGAGACTCTTAACAATACTTTCTGTTTTGTACCTTGCTGTCTTTCCGGGGTTGATCCGAGACTACAGTTGGTAGGGCTCCTGCCGGGTTGGATCTCCTGCCGGGTTGGATCTCTGTGTGTTTTGAGCGAGGGGGGGGTACCTGCAAAGACACTCCAATGCTCAAGTCAGCAGAGAATCGTGGAGCATGCAGAAAATGGGTAATACGTACATTGTGTGGCTATGCGAGCAAGTATTTATAGAGATCCGTGCTAGCTCTGAGTCGTTGGATCGTTCGGGTGAATCTGAGTCGTTGAGACTTGATGGATTGGGCTTTGGATATGGATCCAAGGAATTGGGCTTGCCTATATGCTCGATTAGGCGCATGAACCTCATGGCCCAATATAAAATGCAGGGTAATGGATCATTGACATTGGACCGGTTCGGGTCCAGCTCGCTTAGTGGGCCTCGTGGCCCAGTCCAAAATACTTCCAAAATGGCACACATATATCATATATGTACGTAGTTGATCCACTCATTTCATGAGTAGTGGTAACTTACAAAAATAATTCAAATTTAAGCAAGATAGTTGTTAATGTTGATTATGTGATAATCTATCTGGTGTCTATAATTTCCATTTCTTTTTCAAAGGAATATGTTATTTAGTTGCATTTTTTTTTTGGTGAAAGAGAAGGCCCAAAGGCCACGTTATTCAGTTGCATTTATACAAGCAACCCATAAAACAATTATAAACCAACCGGCCAATCAATAATTATGAATACGCGCATATATACAATATTCTTAATAGCTTTTAGGCTAAAATCGATGTTGGTCAGTAGGAGATTTGCTTCTAAGCACAAACACAGGTTAGGATTCTCTCTAGTTCCAATAGGAGAAAAAAAATTCATCAAATAATAATATTTTATTGGATGAATTTTTCTCTCTCATATTGGAACTGTCCAGTAACTAGAGAGGATCCTTACCTTACAAGAAGAGATTAGTCTTTTATCGTAAGCGTTGGAACTCTCCATGAGTAGCCAGCAACGGTCTAAACAAAAAAAATAGTTTTTAAGTAAAATTGTGCTTGAGGTCTTAAGTTTAGTTAAAATTCTAGATTTGTCTTTTAAACTCTATTAATAAGGAAAATAATGACTTGAATATAAGCAAAATCACTAAATTCAACTCTATTAATATCATTGTTCTTATATTCAAGTCATTATTTTATTTTAAACTCTCTCCGACCTTATTGATAAGGAAAATAATAATAATAATTTGGTGACCTCAAATATAAGCAAAATCACTAAATTCAACTCTATTAATATCATTGTTCCAATATACCCCTTGTTAATTCTCCCATGCTTTCCAAAATGAACGCACATTCACAAGATAAAAAAGGCTTTTTTTTAATTATAACTCATTTTTATAAAATCAAGAGAATTAAACTAATCTAACTAACGTCTTAATCTTAATGTGTGTGAAGTTAAATAACTTTGCTTATAGATAAGATCCATGGAGTACTCCACTATGTGTATTTATGACAACATACTCAATGATTAATAAAAATAATTTTATAAAATTATTATATTATTTCATCCATTTAATATTTTTTAATTTGTGTAAAACAAGATACGATGACTCATATTATAGGACCAAGGAATAATTTTTAATATTGTATCTACATCAAGCCTATTGATTCATACTTTTGACATGCTTTAGGTGTTGAGTTCGTAAGACTTTAGGCCTTCTATATTTTTTTTTCCTTTTTGGTTCTCCTTTTTAGCATTTGTTACCAAAAAAAAATTCATAAACGTTGAGACTAATTGTCTACACTGAAATCAGGGGTGATCGCGGTTTGGTTCGGTTTTGAGACAAAAAGTGAACAGAACCACAAGGTAAAATTACATGCGGTTTGGTTTGATTCGGTTGACTTCCTAAAATAAAACCGAACCAAACCAAATAAACCAAACCAATGCCGTTTGGATTGGTTCCGTTGGTTCGGTTTTTTCAAGACAAAACATAATTTAAAACGAAGTAAAAATTAAGGCTAAAGTGCTCCCCGGGCTCCCTTATCTTTATTTAAAGTAACGAATTAGTCCTTTATGTTTTTTTTGTCCCAAATAAGTCCTTTATCTTTCAAATTTTTGACACATAAATCCTTTTCCGTTAACAGTGCTGATTTATGTGTCAAAAAAAAGGATTTATGTGTCAAACATTTGAAACATAAAGGACTGATTTGGGACAGAAAAGGATTTATGTGTCAAAAATTTAAAACATAAAGGACTGATTTGGGACAAAAAAAAGATAAAAGACCAAATCGTTACTTTAAATAAAGACAAGGGAGTCCGGGAGCACTTTAGCCAAAAATTAACTAACATAAATCTTTAAGAAAAAAATCTACTCAAATATTGTAGTATATAAATTACTCTCTTTTAATTTTTTTGAGATAGCTAAGACAATGTTTAAAAAAATTTGAATTAAATATTTTATTGTATTTTTCAAATATTGCATAACAATATGGATTGTTTGTAAGTTAGTCAAAGAATTAATTGAATTTAGGCTAGTAAGTGAGTGAGAGTTGAGTTTTAGTTGTATTTGGGCTAGTAAGTTAGCAAGGAAGGTTATAAATCTATAAGTCTTAGTGTTACTTGCGGTTTGGTTTGGTTTGGTTCGGTTTCTATAATCAAAACCGTAAACAAAATCGAACCGCGCGGTGCAATGAAAAAAAAACCGAACAAAATCAATAAGAAACGGTTTTTTGCAGTTTTTTATTTATCTTTTTGTTCGCAGGAAGTATATGACTTAATGATAGTATATTGATTGATAGACAAGCAAGATTGACAAACACACGTCGATTTGGTTTCATTTTCTAGTCTCAATTTTATAACTTTAGATTTTGCATTAGTCAAATTGGTCCCCTCTCTCAGGACATTTTAAATTAACCCACAGGCCACAGGACCACTCTCTCTTTCAGTCATTAATCTTTCCCATCGAATGAAATCCTTGTTTACAGCAAATCTTTGAATGTCATGGAAATGAAATTTTTGTTTATCAATCTGTCATTTTGCTCGATATTTTTTTTTTAATTTTATCTGATACTCAGCTTAATCTTCTAAACCTGTAATGTTGATACCTTCGGCTTTTTCTTTCTTGGCAATATATGGGAAAGACCAATCAAACCTTTTAATTCATGATTTTGATGTTGAAAGGTAGATTTCATTGAACAATGACGATTGTTGCAGACAATCTGTCTTAATGTATTTTTGATCAGTAATCTGTCTTAATGTATTGATCGTCAGAACAATCAAAAGATCCAAGGAAGATAATATTAAGAACACAACTACTTTTCAAGACTTTATTCATAATATATGCTTTATTTTATTTTGGAAATTTCTAAACTTAATTAGTACAATTATTGAATGATGGAGACTACATTTTGCTTCTCAAAACAAAATTAGTTATAATTAATTCATTGTGTCTCTATCCTTTTTTTTTTTTGACACAATCTGTCCTTTTATTTGGTGCCTCCATGGACAAGGTGGCTAAATTGCATTTTTGGTCCTTAATCTTTTATCGAAGTTTCAGTTTGGTCATTTATCTTTTTTTTCTTCCACTTTGATCTTTTATGTTTCAAATCTATGTCAATGTGGTCCTTTATGGTTGATATGTTTCAGTTTGATCCTTCAAGTAGTATAATATGTTTCAGTTTGGTCATTCAAAACAAAAACACAAAATGAAGAACACTATGAATGTCTTCATGCAATAGTGACCAAATTGAATGAAACTGGACTCTAACTTGAATAAGATTTCGCAACGAATTCAATGGAACCAAAATTAGGCTCAGGAAAGTGTTTATGCACAAAATCACTTTTGGTACCCAAAACTTGAACTCGAAGTTCAAACAACATTCAATCTCAACAATGGTGATTTTGCTATAGACACTAGTGGAAAAAAACATTTAGCGTCGGTTAAATTGGACATTTAGCGTCGGTTATCGCCCGACGCTAAATCGACCGATGCTAAATGTCACATTTAGCATCGGGTGTTCAGAAAATCGATGCTAAATGTCACATTAAAACTATTCCAGATGGCTAAAAATGACATTTAGCGTCGGTTGTTTGAAACAACCGACGCTAAAAGTCCCCTTTGAGACATTTTCTGATGACGTTGAGGGACATTTAGCGTCGGTTGTTTCAAACAACCGACGCTAAATGTCTCTCAACGTCGTCAGAAAATGATATTTAGCATCGGTTGTTTTAAACAACCGACGCTAAATGTCTCTAAACGTCATTTGAAAATGACATTTTACACATTTTAGTTTCTTCATTTTTGATCCATACGAACCCTGTTGTATCCCAGAAATGACCAATTCAAAGACAACATTTAGCATCCCACAAACAGCAACCATACAAATGACCAATTCACAGAAATGACCAATATACAAATGTTATTTAGCATCCCACAAACAACAACCATACAAATTAATAGAATTGCTTTCTGTGATGCAATCCCAGAAATGACCAATTCACAGGCATGATAGCTGAACTTAAACAAAGACATCTAAAATATATCAGTCATATTTATATATTTGAACTAAACATAGAATCATACCTGAACTTATGAAAAAGACAACTCAAATAATCAATAATACGCTAAATTAGAGAGGCAAAAACAATCATTCATTCAATATGAACTATGAAAACATACTTCTCTAAGTTACAAAATCTGTCACATGCTCAAAAGGAAATAATAGAAACAAACCATCATTATCACTAAGTTCAAAATTACAATTTCATAGGTTAAAAAAAAAACAAATCTAAACTCCTTCGTATAAAATTCCTTCATTATGATCATTGCGAGTGGCATGTTCATCGTCAACTTCATTGTCATCAACTGAAGTAGGCACTTGTGTTAACAAACAAGGTGTTTCGCAAATTGCAAGACTTGAATCTTCATTCTCATCACTGCCTATTTTTCCTTGCATGACAACTAACCACTTTTTGTTAGAAGGATCTTTGACATAGAAAACTTGTTTTGCTTGGTCAGTGTGAACACCCAATTTTAACCGGTACATTTTTTTACTTTTTCAAAAAATCACAAAAATACGTTTTTCGCGTATATTTGATTCCTAATCCCTCGAATAGGTCATTTTGCGCTAATTTACTAATTTTGCGTTATTATTACTTTTTTTAGTGGTTAAACAAAAATTAAAAAATATATATATATATGCTAATTCAAAAAATTACAAAGTAAATTTAATTTATTTTTCTTGTTGCAATATCTTTAATTAAAAAACGAAAATAAAAAAATAAAATAGATATGAAATAATACAAATTACAAAATAAAATAAAAAAAGGGAGGTGCAATAATAAAAATTATTATTACAAAAAAAGTAGTCGCTTTTTGGGTATTTTCGGGGGTTGTTTTTTCTACTTTTGCGAAGGCAATTTCTCTCTCCTCAGACCTCGTTTCGACGATCCGAACGGTAAAAGTGAAGAGGGATGTCTCACGAACCTGGTGTCCAAAAAACGAAGATGATCCAACGGTTAACGAATCCGGAATCGCACCTTTACGGTGAGAGGTTTGAGAAAAACGGACCAAAAACTGCAGCTATTGCGAAGGCAATTTCTCTCTCCTCAGACCTCGTTTTGACGATCCGAACGGTGAAAGTGAAGATATATGTCTCACGAACCTACTGTCAAAAAAACAAGACGATCCAACGGTTAACGAATCCGGAATCGCGCTTTTACGGTGACAGGTTTGAGAAAAACGGGAATTGTGTTCTCTAAGTGGGAATTGTTTTCTCTATCTTGTTTTAGTCCCACATTGATTGCAAGAAACAACAACCCTATAGAAATTGACTATAAAAGAGGTTGAGAGGTGAAGGTTTGGGGGGGGGAGTCATTGGCAGATTAAATGATCTTTTGGGCTAGCCTTTTGCGGTCCAGACACTAAAAGTCTGTCTTTGATTAGTTTGTAATTTTTTTGTTGAATCGGTTTTTTTTCGGTTCTCAAAGCAGTCCGATTCGCAGTTGACTTGGTCAGACTGCTCGGTCCGGTTCGGCGTTCCTCGCGTTCATCAGCTTGAGGTTAGTTTTGTATTTATTTATTTATATCTATTTGTTTATTTATTTATTTATTTATGTACATATTTATTGATTTATTGATTATTTATTTATTTCTTTAGTTTTTTTTTTTTTGTATATCTTTATTTTATGCTTGATATAAACCCTAGGGTAGAAGACTATTATTTTCTGTATATGTGTTTGTTTGTTTTGCAACTAGGGGGTATATTTAACATTTTGCTCCTACACACACTCCACTATCACACTTCTGCACACATGTGAGAATAGTCCTATACCCGGACTAGAGAATAACCTAAGTTAGAACGAGACTGCGTAGTGATGGCCTACTGGATGTGCGTCCTGTTGGGTGGTCACGAAAGTCTCACCTAGAGTTTGGTCCCTCTTGAGAATGCTGACACTCCTAATAGCTTGCCTATTGTTGTTGATCAGTGTTCTTAATTGGGGTCGTTGGCTCTAGGAACCTTATTTAGGACTCTATAGAGCTACCTTTGAGAGGTTCACTTGATAGAAAAAGCCTTAGATCTATTCCCAAAGGGACCCCTCTAGGACACAAAGGAGCTTAATACTTTTGCATTCAAGCAAACAATAATACAACTCCCTTTTTGCAAACTGCACCCCATTTTACTATCGCACCCTCTCTTCTCGTTTTTATTAATTTGTTTTACAAAAAAACCTATGAAATACATGAATAATTCACTTAATTCCCAAAAAATATAAATAGGGGACTAAGTCGACTGTACAGTCGGGTTAGTCTACTTTTTAGGTCACTAATGAACCGTTACGGATCATGTCCTAAAATCCCTATTTAAAATGAACAATTTTTAAATTAAAATTAACACCAACACATTTTCCCACAAATCAAATTCTCAAAATAGGGGACTAAGCCGACTGTACGGACGGGTTAGTCAGCGTTCTAGGATGAATGAGCCGTACGGCTCAGGAATCCCAGAACCCCGATTCCGATAAAATCAAACCAACACACTTCAAATCATTTTCCAAACTCCAAAAACTCTATTTTCCGAAAATAGGGGACTAAGCCGACTGTACAGACGGGTTAGTCAGCGTTCTAGGACGGATGAGCTGTACAGCTCAATAATCCTAAAACCCCTATATTAAAAAACATCAACCAACAAAAATTTTCAGGAAGAACTACGTGACTTTTGAGTTCCTCATTGCACCGGAGGATACGTAGGAGCGGGGCTTCCCCGTCAAGTCAAAATTAAACTTTTCTAAATTAGCCCTTATTATTCTCTACTATTTTATTTTTGGGTAAAACAAATAAATTCGTAATTTATATTTGCACAATCAGATTTAGGGTAACTGTCTTAGGACGGATGTACTAGGGGTGTAGTGGAATTAAGTTTTCGCCCTTCCCTATGCATAACCGACTCCCGAATCCAACCTAGTTTACGCAGACCATTAATTTTAAGGTAGGTTTTTCTCAATTTTCCCTATTTAATAAATTGGGTGGCGACTCCCTGAAATATCGATTTTTGAGCCGTCTACGTCGGGATCACGGTCACGACAGTCAGCCATGATGAAGGGTTCATCATTATAACTTACCTTGTCAAGGTCCACTAGTGTAAATCCCATTTCGTCAGTACGTACACCACTATTGTTGTTAACCCACTTACATTTAAAAAGAGGCACTTTAAATTTACAGTAATCAAGCACCCAAATCTCTTCAATGACACCAAAGTAAGCAATAGATGCGAGTACAGGATTTGTATCCTTTGACCATAACTCCACTGTTTTGCATGGTGCTTTTGTCATCTTTCGACTTTGTGTAAAAGGAAAACCTATTTATGTCGTACCCGCTCCAACATACGACATTAAAGTGAGGGTCATGTGCTAACCATCTCAAAGTCTCAGAGGCACTCACATCTTTCTTAATCTCTGATTTAAACCAATCTATGAATGTGTTGTTATGCTCGTTCAATAACAACATTTCTTTCATTCGAGGGTTTTTGGCCTTTACTATCTCCTTATGGAGAGACAAGTAAGGTAATACCTCATCTGTATTATTCAAAACATACAAATGTGGTTGAAGCACTTCAGCTCGACCCATGCATTTATGGTTATACCATGTGTACCTTTACCTTGACCTCTCCCTGCATAACGAGACTTCGGTAGTCCCACATATTTTGCTTCTGACAAGTAGTCAAAACAAAACTCAATCGCTTCTTCTGTGACGTACCTTTCAACAATGGATGCTTCAGGACGATATTGGTTCTTCACATACCCTTTCAAGATCTTCATGTATCGCTCGATTGGGTACATCCACCTTAAATAAACAGGGTCGCATAATCTAATCTCCCTAACCAGATGAACAATTAAATGAACCATGATATCAAAGAATGAGGGAGGAAAAAACATCTCCAATTGACACAAGATAATAGCAGCTTCATTTTCCAACTCGTCCAATTTTTGAGGGTCGATGACTTTAGCACATATACTATTGAAGAATAAGCATAACCTAGTTATGGTATATCGGACATCTTTCGGTAAGATGCCACGAATTTCCACAGGTAGTAGTTGTTGCATCAAGACAAGGCAGTCGTGAGACTTCAAGCCAACTAATTTGAGATCTTTCATTGAAACCAGTCGCTTTATATTTGACGAGTAACCATGTGGGACTTTGATTCCCCGTAGACACTCGCAAAAGCTCATTTTCTCTTTTCTTGATAAGGTATAACATGCTGGAGGTAAATATGTGCCTTTACCTCGTTCCACTGGATGTAATTGTTCTCTTATGCCCATCTCACACAAATCTAGACGAGAATTTATACCATCCTTTGTCCCTTGAACGTTGAGAAGCGTCCCGATGACACTATCACAAACGTTTTTCTCGACGTGCATAACATCAAGACAATGCCTTACATCAAGATTGAACAAATACGGAAGATCAAAGAACACCGACCTCTTTTTCCACTTGCTTTTTTTCCTTAGGCTGCTTCTGCTTTTTTCCGAATACAACTTTGATGTCCTTAACCACTTGATAGACTTCTTCTCCGGTCAAGGCATTCAGAGCAATGTCATTTTCCGAGCACCCATTAAAAGCTTTTTTCAACTTACGATATCTGTGATTAGGTTTGAGAAATTTTCGATGCCCAAGGTAGACAGTCTTCCTTCCATGTTTGAGTTGATGGTGACACGTGTATTCTGCACAATTAGGACAACCTTTATGACCTTTGACACTATACCCAGACAAGTTTCCGTATGCAGTAAAGTCATTGATCGTGCAAAATAACATGGCTCGTAGCTTGAAAGTTTCATTAGAATACCCGTCAAACACATCCACGCCTTCATCCCACATTTTTCTCAAGTCTTCAATCAATGGACTAAGGTAAACATCTATGTCATTACCAGGTTGTCTCGGGCCAGAAATCATCATGGATAGCATCACATATA
Organism: Astragalus membranaceus; assembly: GCA_039519185.1. Taxonomy (NCBI): domain Eukaryota; kingdom Viridiplantae; phylum Streptophyta; class Magnoliopsida; order Fabales; family Fabaceae; genus Astragalus; species Astragalus membranaceus. Next base: position 103,319,807 of record CM076847.1, on the reverse strand, counting down.
TGCGCTTCATGCACAACCATGGAGATAGGTTGTAAATTAAAAGGAGAACAGGCCACGAGCTATGATTCGTACTTAAGTTACCATATGGATTCATCCCATCTGAAGCAAGTGCGAGCCTAAGAATTCTTGACTCAGTGCCAAAATCCGAATACAAATTATCAATTTTCTTCCATTGCAAAGAATCAGCCAGATGGCGAAGCTGCCCGTCACATTTCCTCTCATCTGCATGCCATCTAATGCTCTTCGCGTCATTTGCATTAGCAAACAAGCGTTTGAACCTAGGTATTATTGGAAGATACCATAAAACCTTCGCAGGGGAACCCTTTGTGTTGTTGTCGTCACAATTAGATTCACCCGGCTTCACTTTGTAGCGCGACCAACCACAAATAGGACAGTTATGCAACTTCTCAAAGTCTTTCCGATACAATATGCAGTCATTGGGACATGCATGTATTTTCTGATACTCCACACCCATCGGACACAATATCTTCTTTGCATCATAAGTTCGTTTTGGCAATGTGTTACCTATGGGAAGCATGTCTTCCAACAGCTCAAGCAATTCCGTGAATCCCTTATCAGTCCACCCATTTATCGCCTTCAGATTGATCAATTTCAACGACGCAGACAACAGGGTGTATTTTGTGCAACCCAAATTATCTTTGTCTTTGCACAAATTATCATATTCATGCGCTCGCTTCACACACCACACATACACTGTGAGCACACACTGAGAGTTGGGCTTACACCTGAGCCTAAAAAAAAACATAAGTTAGAACGAGGCTGTGTAGTGGTAGTCATTTTGGATGTACATCCTAGTGGCTACCATGAATTCCTCATCTAGAGTACGATTCTTCTCTGCGGGTATCCACATCTGGGATGTACATCCTGGTGTGTTTACACTTCTAGAAGAGTACTTGACTCTAGATACCTAAAATTTCCCTAGGTTATAGCTGCTAACCCAGTGACTATTCACAATAGAAGACCTTAGATTTGTAGGGCCCAATAGCATAGGCTAACCAATTTAGGTCACAAAGGGAGCTACTCTACCTCTTACCTTATTTTCCATAAATAAACAAGAATATCTTTTTCCCATAAAAAACTTTTGGATTTAGAAAATCACTCATTTTTTTCTACAAAATTAAAAATCATATTGCTTTTCATGCATAAAAAGAAACATAAAAAAAACACCTCATATTGCATTTCGTGCATGAAAGAGCAAAAAAAAAAAAAATCATGTTGCATTTAGAAGTTCATTTCATGTAAAGACAAAACTAAAATTTAATCGATCTTTTTTTTCCGCGTGTCATTCATTTGCATTTTGCATTGCATATGTCCTTAGAATAATTGCATGTAGCGCACATTTCCATTTCATTGTCATTCATCATACTCATTTGTAAAAAAATAAATATAAAAATCATTCATCATAAAAATTCCTCCATATTTCATTTTTTTTTTCTTCGATGTATGTAAAAATCTTTGCATAAGTAAATAAAAAAAAATTATCATTGCCATTTGTAAATTTTCATAGCATATTCCCTTCAAAAAGGGCAATTGCATTGCATTTTTTGCATAAAACAATGAAAAAAAATTACAAAACAACACATGTTGCATTTTAGGGTGAATACTTGCATACATACCATGCATTTCATAACATGTTGGTCTCTTTGACTCCTTCTCATAAATTTTTTCTTTAAGAAAATAATTAAAAAGGAGTTTGAAATTTTTGTGCTTGTGTTCCAATCAAGCTTAGACTCGTGGAATTGGATCATTCGCTTAAGACTTGTTGGGAAGATTAATCATTAGAGGTGTAGAGAAATAATGCGAGAGGAAAGATATCATGGGGCACAATACTCGGGCATATTGGAAAAATGGGGACATAAGGTTGGTAATTATGTTTTGCTCAAAAAGAGAAGGAAAAAGATGATTGTCATTAGCACTTCTTTAATCATGTAGTTCGAAACCAAGTTGACTTAGTTGAAGTTTTATGCTAATGAATTTGCATGGATTTAAAAACTCATCTCAATCCTTTCTCCCCGTGTCCCCTTAAAACACCGACCCCTTTTGAGTTCTTGCCTCAAGTGATAGTTCTTTAGGCCCTTTTAGTTGCGTCATTCAGGGATGAACCGGTGAGCGAATATCGGATATCAAATGTCCATTTCCCAAAAAAAAGCAAAGAAAAAAAAAACAAAAAAGAAATCAAAAGAAATGAAGAGCAAAGAATGTGTAAAAGAGTAGATGTTATTTCAAAATTAAAATTTTGCAAACGTGGAATCATGATTTCAAATGAAGAGTGGTCGTCTTTCTCTATCCCAAACAAAATATATCCCTTACCATCCCCTTTGAGCCTGTAACGTCCCTTCACTAAACCCTGGACAAGGAGCGACACTACAATAGAATTTAGTGCATTCAGTTTTCCAAAGTTATAGGGATGGTGGAAAAAGTTCAAAAGAAAAGAAAAAGAGAAAAATGAATAAAGCCCGCAAGACTGAAAGCAAGTATTGTCAGTCTTGGCAAAAATTAGGGCAAAAAAAAAAAAAGAAAGAGTGATCAAAAAGCAGATGGGGTGAAAAAAAAGTAATAAAAAAAAGTGAATGATATGAGGTCTGGGGAACACAATAGAAAGCCGAATGCACTAAAGATCCTTGATCCATTCCCATAACCCATAACCTAAAACCTTTCTTTGAGCCCTCTATTCATTTGTCTCCCATAGCATGTAACCCATACTCGCAAAACATTTCTTTGAACCTTCTACTCATTTCCTTTCCATAACCCATAATCCATGCCTGTAAAGCATTCCTTTAAGCCTCCCAATCAATCCATCCCGATAACCTGTTACTCATGCCCGTTCTTTCAACCTTCTAACCATCTTTCTTCCATAGCCCATAACTCATGCCCGTAAGACGTTTCCTTGAGCATTCTAATCGTCTTTCTTTCATAACCCATAACCCATAGTCACATTACAAGCCTCCAAAATCCCACTCTGATTGATGAATGATCGTTTTCATTTTCTTAATGTTAATTTTGAGATAAATCATTTGCTTCTTTTAAATTATTCTTTGCTCTAATAAAAAAGGAAGTGAAAAAAAATCCCGCTAGATTGAAAACCCGAAAGGGCGGTCTAGGCAAAAATTAGGGAGAATAAAAGAAAAATAAAGCCCGCTAGACTGAAAACCTGCAAAGGCAGTCTAGGCAAAAATTAGGGCACAAAAGGGGAATGAGACTTACAATGAGAAGCTTATGTAGTTCACTGGGAAATTTCTTCTACTTGGGCCACACAATAGTGTACATTTGGGCAACTTTGTGAAGGATAAGCTTGAGAGTCTCGAGAAAACCCCACACTGGGGCAAGTTTCGTAAGACCTTTAAGAGTCAAATGTTTCTTGTTACATCAGGTAGTATTCTCTCAGGGCAATGTCTTTCACCAGAATGAGGAAAAATCCTTACCATACCCTACATTCGTCAAGTGCACTCTTGTGAGCAACAACTTTCACCAGTACTGGGGCAAAACCTGTGTAAGACCCGTCATGAGTCAAAAGTTTCTTTTCCACACCTGAGCTGTTTGAAGCAAAATCTTTGCAGGTCCTTTCACGAGTCAACCGTTGTTTGGTACACCTGTGTAGCCTTCTCTTGGGGCAATACCTTCTACTAACACCGGGGCAAAAGTGTTTGCATAACCGTGAGTTAGATTTTGCTTGCTACCTCTGGAAGTCTCCCCTATGGTAAAACTTGTTTTCAATACCCAGCCAATTCCCAGCAAGTCAGGCACCTCAAGTAAATGGAATCCCCAATAAACTCGAGGTTGCCATAATACCTTTTTCCCTACCATCCTGTGTCGCCTTTGTCTTTCCTATGTTTTCCCTCCAAAATACCCTCCACTTTCAAACCAAAAATCCAAACCCAAAAAGTTCCAGCTCTTAAATACCTGTGAATCCATGCATGCTCATTAAGTAATGCTTCAAAAATAGTCAACTTGGAATCAGTAATGTGATTTAGAGAGCTAATGACAATCAAAAAAAGAAGAGAGAGAAGGTCAAATTTAAGGGTGATTTGCTTGAAAGGAGAGAAGTGGTCATAAAAAGAGAAAAAGGGCCTAAGCAAGTTAGCTGTGTTGAGGATAAACTTCCATATGAGGACAAGCTTGATTGGTTTCAAATAAAGCCTGCACAAAAAGAAAAAATTCTCAGTGAATCCAACTTTCAAGACAAGTGCATCTTAATTTCAACTCAAGATCATGCATAATTCATGCATTTCATGTCATAGTCTGCATACATTTCATGTCCATCCATGCATTCCACTTCATGATTAGAATCATACATTTGTGTTCAGTACTTTGTAAATAAAGTAACAAAAAAAAGAGTCCTCCAAAGCAAGACGTGCATTGACACTGCTTTACTTCTCATGCCGACGGTTCAGCCCTGGCATTCCCCTTCTCATCCTCGTGCTAACGGTTCAGCCCTGGCATTTGTCTTTTTAATTTTCATGCTATCGGTCTCGCCCTGGCATTGTCTTTAATTTTCCTGCTATCGGTCTCGCCCTGGCATTGTCTTTAATTTTCCTGCTATCGGTCTCGCCCTGGCATTGTCTTTAATTTTCATGCTATCGGTCTCGCCCTGGCATTGTCTTTAATTTTCCTGCTATCGGTCTCGCCCTGGCATTGTGTTTAAAATTTTGTGCTATCGGTCTCGCCCTGGCATTGTCTTTAATTTTCATGCTATCGGTCTCGCCCTGGCATTGTCTTTAATTTTGTGCTATCGGTCTCGCCCTGGCATTGTCTTTAATTTTCTTGCTATCGGTCTCGCCCTGGCATTGTCTTTAATTTTGTGCTATCGGTCTCGCCCTGGCATTGTCTTTAATTTTCATGCTATCGGTCTCGCCCTGGCATTGTCTTTAATTTTCATGCTATCGGTCTCGCCCTGGCATTGTCTTTAATTTTGTGCTATCGGTCTCGCCCTGGCACTGTCTTTAATTTTCCTGCTATCGGTCTCGCCCTGGCATTGTCTTTAATTTTCATGCTATCGGTCTCGCCCTGGCATTGTCTTTAATTTGGTGCTATCGGTCCCGCCCTGGCATTGTCTTTAGTTTTCATGCTATCGGTCTCGCCCTGGCATTGTCTTTAATTTTGTGCTATCGGTCTCGCCCTGGCATTGTCTTTAGTTTTCATGCTATCGGTCTCGCCCTGGCATTATCTTTAATTTTGTGCTATCGGTCTCGCCCTGGCATTGTCTTTAATTTTCATGCTATCGGTCTCACCCTGGCATTTGTCTTTAGTTTTCATGCTATCGGTCTCGCCCTGGCATTGTCTTTAATTTTGTGCTATCGGTCTCGCCCTGGCATTGTCTTTAATTTTCATGCTATCGGTCTCACCCTGGCATTGTCTTTAATTTTCATGCTATCGGTCTCGCCCTGGCATTGTCTTTAATTTTGTGCTATCGGTCTCGCCCTGGCATTGTCTTTAATTTTCATGCTATCGGTCTCGCCCTGGCATTGTCTTTAATTTTGTGCTATCGGTCTCGCCCTGGCATTGTCTTTAATTTTGTGCTATCGGTCTCGCCCTGTCATTGTCTTTGATTTTCATGCTACTAGTTTCGCCCTGACATTGTTTTGAAACTTCATGCTATCGATTCAGCTCTGGCACTGTTTGTATTTCTTGTTACCCATTTAACTTTAACAGTCAAAAGACAATTGTGCATATTTCACCGATTAAAATTGAGGTTCATATCTGTACTTATTCCTTACTTTGATAAAACAAGAAAACATAGTTTTATGTATTATCTCGTAAGAAAGTAAGCACAGAGGGGCAACTGTGAACACCCAATTTTAACCGGTACATTTTTTTACTTTTTCAAAAAATCACAAAAATACGTTTTTCGCGTATATTTGATTCCTAATCCCTCGAATAGGTCATTTTGCGCTAATTTACTAATTTTGCGTTATTATTACTTTTTTTAGTGGTTAAACAAAAATTAAAATATATATATATATGCTAATTCAAAAAATTACAAAGTAAATTTAATTTATTTTTCTTGTTGCAATATCTTTAATTAAAAAACGAAAATAAAAAAATAAAATAGATATGAAATAATACAAATTACAAAATAAAATAAAAAAAGGGAGGTGCAATAATAAAAATTATTATTACAAAAAAAGTAGTCGCTTTTTGGGTATTTTCGGGGGTTGTTTTTTCTACTTTTGCGAAGGCAATTTCTCTCTCCTCAGACCTCGTTTCGACGATCCGAACGGTAAAAGTGAAGAGGGATGTCTCACGAACCTGGTGTCCAAAAAACGAAGATGATCCAACGGTTAACGAATCCGGAATCGCACCTTTACGGTGAGAGGTTTGAGAAAAACGGACCAAAAACTGCAGCTATTGCGAAGGCAATTTCTCTCTCCTCAGACCTCGTTTTGACGATCCGAACGGTGAAAGTGAAGATATATGTCTCACGAACCTACTGTCAAAAAAACAAGACGATCCAACGGTTAACGAATCCGGAATCGCGCTTTTACGGTGACAGGTTTGAGAAAAACGGGAATTGTGTTCTCTAAGTGGGAATTGTTTTCTCTATCTTGTTTTAGTCCCACATTGATTGCAAGAAACAACAACCCTATAGAAATTGACTATAAAAGAGGTTGAGAGGTGAAGGTTTGGGGGGGGGGAGTCATTGGCAGATTAAATGATCTTTTGGGCTAGCCTTTTGCGGTCCAGACACTAAAAGTCTGTCTTTGATTAGTTTGTAATTTTTTTGTTGAATCGGTTTTTTTTCGGTTCTCAAAGCAGTCCGATTCGCAGTTGACTTGGTCAGACTGCTCGGTCCGGTTCGGCGTTCCTCGCGTTCATCAGCTTGAGGTTAGTTTTGTATTTATTTATTTATATCTATTTGTTTATTTATTTATTTATTTATGTACATATTTATTGATTTATTGATTATTTATTTATTTCTTTAGTTTTTTTTTTTTGTATATCTTTATTTTATGCTTGATATAAACCCTAGGGTAGAAGACTATTATTTTCTGTATATGTGTTTGTTTGTTTTGCAACTAGGGGGTATATTTAACATTTTGCTCCTACACACACTCCACTATCACACTTCTGCACACATGTGAGAATAGTCCTATACCCGGACTAGAGAATAACCTAAGTTAGAACGAGACTGCGTAGTGATGGCCTACTGGATGTGCGTCCTGTTGGGTGGTCACGAAAGTCTCACCTAGAGTTTGGTCCCTCTTGAGAATGCTGACACTCCTAATAGCTTGCCTATTGTTGTTGATCAGTGTTCTTAATTGGGGTCGTTGGCTCTAGGAACCTTATTTAGGACTCTATAGAGCTACCTTTGAGAGGTTCACTTGATAGAAAAAGCCTTAGATCTATTCCCAAAGGGACCCCTCTAGGACACAAAGGAGCTTAATACTTTTGCATTCAAGCAAACAATAATACAACTCCCTTTTTGCAAACTGCACCCCATTTTACTATCGCACCCTCTCTTCTCGTTTTTATTAATTTGTTTTACAAAAAAACCTATGAAATACATGAATAATTCACTTAATTCCCAAAAAATATAAATAGGGGACTAAGTCGACTGTACAGTCGGGTTAGTCTACTTTTTAGGTCACTAATGAACCGTTACGGATCATGTCCTAAAATCCCTATTTAAAATGAACAATTTTTAAATTAAAATTAACACCAACACATTTTCCCACAAATCAAATTCTCAAAATAGGGGACTAAGCCGACTGTACGGACGGGTTAGTCAGCGTTCTAGGATGAATGAGCCGTACGGCTCAGGAATCCCAGAACCCCGATTCCGATAAAATCAAACCAACACACTTCAAATCATTTTCCAAACTCCAAAAACTCTATTTTCCGAAAATAGGGGACTAAGCCGACTGTACAGACGGGTTAGTCAGCGTTCTAGGACGGATGAGCTGTACAGCTCAATAATCCTAAAACCCCTATATTAAAAAACATCAACCAACAAAAATTTTCAGGAAGAACTACGTGACTTTTGAGTTCCTCATTGCACCGGAGGATACGTAGGAGCGGGGCTTCCCCGTCAAGTCAAAATTAAACTTTTCTAAATTAGCCCTTATTATTCTCTACTATTTTATTTTTGGGTAAAACAAATAAATTCGTAATTTATATTTGCACAATCAGATTTAGGGTAACTGTCTTAGGACGGATGTACTAGGGGTGTAGTGGAATTAAGTTTTCGCCCTTCCCTATGCATAACCGACTCCCGAATCCAACCTAGTTTACGCAGACCATTAATTTTAAGGTAGGTTTTTCTCAATTTTCCCTATTTAATAAATTGGGTGGCGACTCCCTGAAATATCGATTTTTGAGCCGTCTACGTCGGGATCACGGTCACGACAGTCAGCCATGATGAAGGGTTCATCATTATAACTTACCTTGTCAAGGTCCACTAGTGTAAATCCCATTTCGTCAGTACGTACACCACTATTGTTGTTAACCCACTTACATTTAAAAAGAGGCACTTTAAATTTACAGTAATCAAGCACCCAAATCTCTTCAATGACACCAAAGTAAGCAATAGATGCGAGTACAGGATTTGTATCCTTTGACCATAACTCCACTGTTTTGCATGGTGCTTTTGTCATCTTTCGACTTTGTGTAAAAGGAAAACCTATTTATGTCGTACCCGCTCCAACATACGACATTAAAGTGAGGGTCATGTGCTAACCATCTCAAAGTCTCAGAGGCACTCACATCTTTCTTAATCTCTGATTTAAACCAATCTATGAATGTGTTGTTATGCTCGTTCAATAACAACATTTCTTTCATTCGAGGGTTTTTGGCCTTTACTATCTCCTTATGGAGAGACAAGTAAGGTAATACCTCATCTGTATTATTCAAAACATACAAATGTGGTTGAAGCACTTCAGCTCGACCCATGCATTTATGGTTATACCATGTGTACCTTTACCTTGACCTCTCCCTGCATAACGAGACTTCGGTAGTCCCACATATTTTGCTTCTGACAAGTAGTCAAAACAAAACTCAATCGCTTCTTCTGTGACGTACCTTTCAACAATGGATGCTTCAGGACGATATTGGTTCTTCACATACCCTTTCAAGATCTTCATGTATCGCTCGATTGGGTACATCCACCTTAAATAAACAGGGTCGCATAATCTAATCTCCCTAACCAGATGAACAATTAAATGAACCATGATATCAAAGAATGAGGGAGGAAAAAACATCTCCAATTGACACAAGATAATAGCAGCTTCATTTTCCAACTCGTCCAATTTTTGAGGGTCGATGACTTTAGCACATATACTATTGAAGAATAAGCATAACCTAGTTATGGTATATCGGACATCTTTCGGTAAGATGCCACGAATTTCCACAGGTAGTAGTTGTTGCATCAAGACAAGGCAGTCGTGAGACTTCAAGCCAACTAATTTGAGATCTTTCATTGAAACCAGTCGCTTTATATTTGACGAGTAACCATGTGGGACTTTGATTCCCCGTAGACACTCGCAAAAGCTCATTTTCTCTTTTCTTGATAAGGTATAACATGCTGGAGGTAAATATGTGCCTTTACCTCGTTCCACTGGATGTAATTGTTCTCTTATGCCCATCTCACACAAATCTAGACGAGAATTTATACCATCCTTTGTCCCTTGAACGTTGAGAAGCGTCCCGATGACACTATCACAAACGTTTTTCTCGACGTGCATAACATCAAGACAATGCCTTACATCAAGATTGAACAAATACGGAAGATCAAAGAACACCGACCTCTTTTTCCACTTGCTTTTTTTCCTTAGGCTGCTTCTGCTTTTTTCCGAATACAACTTTGATGTCCTTAACCACTTGATAGACTTCTTCTCCGGTCAAGGCATTCAGAGCAATGTCATTTTCCGAGCACCCATTAAAAGCTTTTTTCAACTTACGATATCTGTGATTAGGTTTGAGAAATTTTCGATGCCCAAGGTAGACAGTCTTCCTTCCATGTTTGAGTTGATGGTGACACGTGTATTCTGCACAATTAGGACAACCTTTATGACCTTTGACACTATACCCAGACAAGTTTCCGTATGCAGTAAAGTCATTGATCGTGCAAAATAACATGGCTCGTAGCTTGAAAGTTTCATTAGAATACCCGTCAAACACATCCACGCCTTCATCCCACATTTTTCTCAAGTCTTCAATCAATGGACTAAGGTAAACATCTATGTCATTACCAGGTTGTCTCGGGCCAGAAATCATCATGGATAGCATCACATATATGCGCTTCATGCACAACCATGGAGATAGGTTGTAAATTAAAAGGAGAACAGGCCACGAGCTATGATTCGTACTTAAGTTACCATATGGATTCATCCCATCTGAAGCAAGTGCGAGCCTAAGAATTCTTGACTCAGTGCCAAAATCCGAATACAAATTATCAATTTTCTTCCATTGCAAAGAATCAGCCAGATGGCGAAGCTGCCCGTCACATTTCCTCTCATCTGCATGCCATCTAATGCTCTTCGCGTCATTTGCATTAGCAAACAAGCGTTTGAACCTAGGTATTATTGGAAGATACCATAAAACCTTCGCAGGGGAACCCTTTGTGTTGTTGTCGTCACAATTAGATTCACCCGGCTTCACTTTGTAGCGCGACCAACCACAAATAGGACAGTTATGCAACTTCTCAAAGTCTTTCCGATACAATATGCAGTCATTGGGACATGCATGTATTTTCTGATACTCCACACCCATCGGACACAATATCTTCTTTGCATCATAAGTTCGTTTTGGCAATGTGTTACCTATGGGAAGCATGTCTTCCAACAGCTCAAGCAATTCCGTGAATCCCTTATCAGTCCACCCATTTATCGCCTTCAGATTGATCAATTTCAACGACGCAGACAACAGGGTGTATTTTGTGCAACCCAAATTATCTTTGTCTTTGCACAAATTATCATATTCATGCGCTCGCTTAAAAGATTCAGGACCAATGTCACGTTTCATGTCCTCCATTCGATCATCCATATCTTCATCGACTTTCTCACTTTTGGACACACTTGGGTTACCGGTTGATTCACCATGCCATATCCATGTGGTATAACTGGGTAAGATCCCATAAACAAATAGATGATCCCGTATTACACTTGGTGGTTGTGGGGCTCTATTCACACAATTACAACAAGGACATGAATAAGTTACATCAGTTTCGGGAACATCACTCTTGCGAAAATTTGCTTGAGCAAAGTTTATAAACTCTTCGACTCCTTTCGCATACTCATCACTCAGACGATTACTTTGTATCCAACTACGATCCATGGCTACGCTCCAAAGAATCAACCAAGTATTAATTGTTAAAACAAAATCAAACTATCACATCAAACCAAGATAGTAAAACTAAGGCTAAATTATAGTTTTGGTCCCCCTATTTTCAAAAATTCAGACATTTGGTCCCCCTATTTTAAAACTCAAATATTTGGTCCCCCAATTTTAAAAAATCAAAGACATTTAGTCCCAAGAGGAATTTTCAGTTTTTTATGGCTAATAATCAAAGACATTTGGTCCCTCAAGTTTAAAAAATCAAAGACATTTGGTCCCCCAATTTTAAAAAATCAAAGACATTTGGCCCCTCTTTGGACTAAATGTATTTGATTTTTTAAAATTGGGGGACCAAATGTCTGAGTTTTAAAATAGGGGGACCAAATGTCTGAATTTTTGAAAATAGGGGGACCAAAACTATAATTTAGCCTAAAACTAAATTCATAAATCAAAACAAGTAAAAATATAGCTCATTGAGAAATGGTCCAGTAAAAAGGTTTCCAATTAAGTATCTAAGTAAAACAATAAAGAGAAGTAAATTTATAGAACTCATCATTCATTGATGATTAATCAAAATCACAAATTATAGTAATCAAAATCCCATCTCACATAACTTGAATGTTCCCCAGGAATCCTTTTAACGAAGGGGAATGAAATGAACAAAAGTAGTTTACAAAGAAATCAATTTGATAACTCTTACACATGTGTGTGTATCTAAGAATCAATGTATTATGAAATTATAAAAAAAGTTACCATTTTGGGGAAATCATAAAATCACATTAGTTAGAAATAAAGAATATTACTGAAAGAGTTTAGATGAAGACTTACTGTGATGTCGAGACTAGGACTCCAAATATGTTATTATGTATCAAAGAAATCAACTATAAAGCAAGGAGACCAATATGAAGTCAGGTGCACCTGAAATAGTATTCATTCATCTTAGTAAAAAAAAAACTCTAACAGTCATAGACCAATAGGGCCAATGCAAGAAGTAAATTGTGAATATTATCAAAATATTGTCAATGCCACAAGTTCAAAATCCTAATTAGCAAAGACGACATATAAATATAGTCTAAGACTGGGAGTGTATAAATCTTACGAAGTTATGGAATGAACATCATCATATTCTTTATTCAGTTTTTCAGTTTTTGCAGGGCTTGATATCTGATCAACAGGTCTGCAATAATGTAAAAAAGGATCAAAACATATGAAAATAAAACCCTAAATCTCACAGATCTAAACATACAGGAACACAAATAATGCAAGAGAGACTTGCTACATTTCAGATGAAGCATAGGGAAACAAAATGAATGAAATTGCACAGAAACAAAATCAAATCGAAACGAAGGAACAGAAACATAAAATGAAATGAAACAAGCCAGAATCGAACAACGTCAAAAACTAAGAATAGTTAGAAACACAGAACTGTGGGTACTTGAACTGAAGGCGACGACGACGACGAGCAAGCAACGGCGACAGGGAGCAAACAACGGCAAGGGCGAGCAACTTAGGGTTTCGAAAATTTCTCTGCACTAAAGGCGATGGCGAACACGGCGGTGGCGAGATAGGCGACAACGACCGAGAAACGACAACGGCAAGAAAAGAACTTAGGGTTCTCTGCGAAGCTCGAAGGTTCCCTGCGAGTGAGAACGCGACGAAAGAGATGAGAGTTCAGAAGGAGACAGTGACAGTGACGGCAACGGAAGAGATGAGAGTTGAGAGAGAACGCAAGTGAGACGAATTGAAATAGATGAGAGTTGAGAGAGAACAAAAGTGAGACGAAAGAGATGAGAGTTGAGAGAGAAGAGAGTATGAGAGAACGCGAGCGAATAGAAAAAATTGGACATTTAGTATCGGGTGTATTAAACACCCGATGCTAACTGTATTTGCTTTTAGACATTTAGCATCGGGTGTTTAAACACCCGACGCTAAATGTCTAAAGCAAATACATTTAGCGTCGGGTGTTTAAACACCCGATGCTAAATGTATTTTCTTTTAGACATTTAGCATCAGTTGTTTAAACACCCGATGCTAAATGTCTAAAGCAAATACATTTAGCATTGGGTGTTGAAACACCCGACGCTAAAAGTAGGCGCGAAATATGATATCTTCCATTTAATTGCAAAAATGCCACCGGTTCAACATTTAGCATCGGCTATTCAAACAACCGATGCTAAATGATGCTTAATAATGTCTTTTTTCCACTAGTGAGAGTACCAAATTAAACGATTCTTGAGCCTAAAATGCTCGAAATTCAACAAAAAATTAGAAATGTAAAACATTTTGTTCAGAAAAGCGCTAAAACGTAAACACTGTGAAGAAACAATTTGCATCTATAAATCGTGTTTCGGATCTTATTTGCTCATTTCTCAACCAATTTGCGTTCAAACCAATTGCACTCTTCCTCTTCAAGCTTTTGTATCTAGAAGTGATTTTGTGCATAAGAACTTTTTTGAGCTAAATTTTGGTTCCGTTGAATTTTTTGGGAAACTTTTTTGAGCTAAAGTTTTTGGTTACATATTGCATGAGTTATTCAAGACATAAGAAATTGAAGTGTTCTTGGTGTTCAATTCATAATATTCTTCACCTTTGTGTTTTTGTTTTGAATGATCAAACTGAAACATATCATACCACTTAAAGAACCAAACTAAAACATATTAAACATAAATGACCACTTTGACACATTTGAAATATAAAGGACTAAAATGGAAAAAAAAGGTAAATGACCAAGCTGAAACTTTGATAAAAAATAAAGGACCAAAGCAGTGGCGTATCTAGGACCCGGGTCTAGAGTGGTCAGACTATTTAATCAAATAAAATTTTATATTATAATAATGGCAAAATTACACCAGAGGACCTTTAAGTTATTTATTTGTAACAAGTTCACCCTTTAAGTTTTTTTTTGTAACAAAGAGGCCCTTTAATCGAATTTTGGATGTTGAATTTATAGGTTTTAGAGATGAATGCAAGGAGGAAGATGAATAATTAGAACCCTAAATTCGTTTTTAATAAAATTAAATAAAAATGACATGGATTAAAGGTCATATTTGTTAGGTAAAAGGTCAACGGTGTCAACGTTAGTTAAATTAAAGGGCCTATTTGTTACAAAAAAACTTAAAGGGCCAACTTGTTACAAATAAATAACTTAAAGTTCCTCTGGTGTAATTTTGCCTATAATAAATAAAAGTAAAGACATAATTGTTCAAAATGATCAACTCAATGTCAATTCATGAACACTTCTTAATGTGTGTTGTTGTTGCTGGTGGAAGACTGGAGTTTTGGTCTTGGGTTGCGCTTAATGAGTTTTGCTGTTTTGGGCTTAATGAGTGGTGCAAATAGTAGAGACTAGGTTGGGGAGGACGTGCAAAATAAAAAAATATAGGGTCAAAAAAAATTATAATAGGGGTATCGGTGAGATTTTTAAAAGGGGAGGGTGTGCAGCTGCACACCCTAGGCTCAATGTAAAACATTTTGTTCAGAAAAGCGCTAAAACGGAAACACTGTGAAGAAACAATTTGCATCTATAAATCGTGTTTCAGATCTTATTTGCACATTTCTCAACCAATTTGCGTTCAAATCAATTGCACTCTTCCTCTTCAAGCTTTCGTATCTAGAAGTGATTTTGTGCATAAGAACTTTTTTGAGCTAAATTTTGGTTCCGTTGAATTTTTTGGGAAACTTTTTTGAGCTAAACTTTTTGGTTACATATTGCATGAGTTATTCAAGACATAAGAAATTGAAGTGTTCTTGGTGTTCAATTCATAATATTCTTCATCTTTGTGTTTTTGTTTTGAATGACCAAACTGAAACATATCATACCACTTAAAGAACCAAACTAAAACATATTAAACATAAATGACCACTTTGACACACTTGAAATATGAAGGGCTAAAATGGAAAAAAAAAACAGGTAAATGACTGAGCTGAAACTTTGATAAAAAATAAAGGACCAAAGGTACAATTGAGCTTTAAATTTCCTTCTAAATCAACACTAATATCCAATTTTGAATATAGTTTTTAGACAAAAACATTTTGATTTGGTTTGTTTTTTTTAATGAGCAATTGATATATTAAGAATGGGCACTAGGTGTGCTCCAAACCGCAATTACATATTGTTAATACAAATGAGGGTGTTATGCCACCAAGCTACAACCGAATAACTCGATTAACTACCTATCCCATAAATAAACCATTGCCAAGAGGAACATTTAATATGTAACACAATAGAATCCACACTCGGTTCCTCCCTTTGAACAATAAATTATTTCTTGCGAGCCAAATACTCCAACAAGAAGCATGCCAAATGATATATCTTTATTTTTGAACTTGCTTCCCCGTAAAAAAACGAACCAAAATTTTGTTTGTTTGTGATGATGCATGTAATATGGGCTACTATTATCCAAGTCTTAAAAACATTATCTTTTGTGAAAACAACAATTAGCTAGAGTTTATTATTCTTCATCACAATTATTGATTGGCCGGTTGGTCCATTGTCCCTTCTAATTTTGTTTTATATTAAAAACAACTAATTGGAATATTATCTTTTAAATTTATAAATAATAATATTGTTTATACATATAACAAAATATATATTTTTTCATATTGAAAGAGAGCAATCAAACAACCGTCGTAGAGGTATGTAAAAACAAATCAATCAACATTAGCTTAGAAAACGGTTGAATAAGTGTGCTCCTTGTTCGCCGGTAACTCTACACATTCACTGGCTTCAAAAGAAAGTTTCTCCAAGTAGGAAGGCAGCTGAATAAGTGTTGCAACCTCTTGAAGAAAATGTTTGACGAAGAAAATATACGTAGATTTGTTGTAAACCATATCAATAATAATATTGGAGTCTATTTCAGAGAGGCACGCGTTTTTTGTACCCTCACGTATATACACTATACCCCTACAAATTTTTTTATTCTCAGAATGCCCCTTAGTTTTATGACGTAACGGAACTATGTAATTAAAACATAAATCCGTTTCTGGGAAAAAAGCAAAACGGATTTACCTTATAGTTAGATAATTCCGATTTATGAAAAAAATACATAACGGATTTACCAAGAAAAAACATAATTCCGGTATATAAAAATAAAACAACGGAATTACATCTAATGCATATAAATCCGTCTTCGTAATTTTGTAGTAACAGAATTATCTATTCATTACATAAACCCGCTTTGATTTTTTTCAAAACGGATTTATCTAATAAATAGATAAATCCGTTTTGATTATTTGTACTAACAGATTTATCTATTTATTAGATAAATCCGTTTTTGTTAAAATTTAATGGACACGATTCCACCGACAGTTTTGATCAACAGACCACTTTTGTTCGTCTTGCTAACTGTGCCCCAACGGATAGATTTTTAACGGTGTAGATCGCACAGAGAATATCAACCGCACAGAATCAATGTCCATTGCTATAAATACCCACACTCACCCTCATTTCTTTCACACCAACATTTCCCTCTTATTTACTTCTTTCACACCCACACACTCAAAAAATGAACATTCTTTCCACTCAGTACTCAAGAGACAGCACACTTACCGCTATTCATCATTGTGGCCACATCACCACAAGAGAAGATGGTGCCATTTTCTCTTGTCCAAAACCTGTTGTATGCATGCTCCACGACGACATCACCTTTGCTGCTCTGAAAGATAAAGTAGAGCTTAAGGTTCAAGTGAATGAAGATGACCGAGAGGTTACTAGTATTACTTATCGGAAACCCAATTATGGCAATGATGGCAGTGTTTACTGGTCCTCAATGGATATGAAGACCGATGATGACGTGCGAGCCATGTTGAGCATCGATGACATGTTTCGGACTCGTAGTCATTTGAAATTGTACGTGGAAACCCAACGGATTGTCGCCGAGATTTTACGCCGTTTGTCTTCAGTGGGAGCGTTTTTCATCTGACGAGGCTACTTCATGGTTGGATCCTTATATAGGACGTATCCAACTATGGTGGTCTTTAGCTCTGGTCCCCAAACTACCATCTCATCCACCAAAAGTTGTAGACTTAACATCTGCTATGATTGACGTTACACTAATATTTTGTCACTTTTTTTGTATTTAATATTGCTTATATTTTAGATTTATTTGCCCTAATATTGTAAATTAGTGCTGATTTTAATTTATTTATTATTTTAGAAAAGTGATTTTTATCTAATAATAGATAAATCCGTTTGTGCAAATTAACAAATCAGATTTATCTATTTATTAGATATATCCGTTTTGAATTATTTCAAAACAGATTTATCTAATAAATAGATAAATCCGTTATTAACAAATAACTAACATGAAATTATGTCATGCTTATATAAATCCGTTGTGTTATTTTTAAATACCGGATTTATGTAACTTGCAACTAAATTCGTTATGCATTTTTTTTAATAATCAGATCTATCTAATTAAAAGATAAATCTGTTATGCGTTTTGGATGAGTTTCGTACTTTTAGTACGGAACTAGTACTTTAGTACCAAAGTATTGAACGAGTTCGATCAGTAGCATAATACCGCACTTGTTTTTTTAACAATGAAAGTATGGTATCATAGACTGTATCTGAATTGGAAGAGAGAGAATAGGAAGAACATAGACTCTGGTTAGTCATCTACAGAAAACTAGTATATATTGTTGTAACTCTAGCTAGTCATCTACCGAAAATTAGTATATATAGTGAATTAGATGAAATTCCCAAATTTTGTTTCTCTCATTCTTGATAAAAGGAGTGTGAAGATTGTTGTCGAGAAGCAAATGTTGTTAAAGGAAGCAAGTTGAGCAAGAAACAGAAAAGTGGATGGTAGTTTCAAAAGGAAAGTAACATATATAGAAAATAACACGGCTCAATATTATGATACCATGTTTCACAATGAAGTGTGATTGGCTAATGACTTGGTAGAACAATTATCAGATTTGGATTGAGTGCAATCGGCTATCTCCACTAATGGAAAAAAGACATTTCATATCGGTTAAAATTGACATTTCATATCGGTTCCTGAACCGATGCCGAAAAAGGAGATATAATGACTCTCATGGAAAGGCTGAGAATGAAAGGCTGAGAATGAAAGAAAAACCGATCCAATGACTCTCATGCAATTTGGGCCATGGGTTAGTCCACCTTTTTTATTCATTATTTTCACTAATTAAAAAAATTAATTTAA
Organism: Astragalus membranaceus; assembly: GCA_039519185.1. NCBI lineage: Eukaryota > Viridiplantae > Streptophyta > Magnoliopsida > Fabales > Fabaceae > Astragalus > Astragalus membranaceus. The sequence goes on along the minus strand of CM076847.1, from coordinate 103,301,352 downwards.
GATGAAAAAACAAGTTATATTTACACTTTTTCTCTTATTTTTTAATCACATTTATCTTAACCCAAAATCACAAAGTTAATAACTACACCTCATCCACTTGTAGTTTAGCCAACACAAAGAATTTTCTTAGTAAAATTTAAATCTAAAATATCTGATATACCCGTGTCAGATCAATTTTGGTGATCTCTGAATCAAAATTTGGTTTTCAAGACCCATTTTATTGGCGGCACTTACTGTAGGTGATTTTGACACAACTAGGTTTGATAGAGACAAATGATCAAATGAGGAAAGGTAACTCTCAAAGAATGGTTTGCATATAGGATTCAACCTCGAGTTTTTGAGAATTCAGTTCTGTTGTTTGGGAGGCGTTTATTTCAACAATTTTTGGTTGATAGTTATAGCATGATTGAAGCAACAAGATTTCAATGAGTTAGGTTTCACCAGACAGATCTTAGAGCTCATCTATATAATGATTTGACTGAAACAATTTTACGGGGAGAATCAAATTCAACATCAACTGTGAAACAAATTATCCTTCCTTCAATTTTTATAGGAGGTGCATGCTATATGTATCAAAATTATCAGGATGCTATGGCAATATGTGGTTGGGCTAAGATATCTTGATCTATTTCATTTACCCGTAATCATAAATAGCTTGAACTGTGTTCCTATTTTTAGAAATATTGTTTTATGTTATAGGCAGAATAGCACTTTTGGTCCTTTATGTTTGCTCCAGATTTCACTTTGGTCCTTTATCTTTTTTTTGGTCCGTTTTGGTCCTTGATGTTTCATTTTCGTTTCATTTTGGTCCCTCACGTATTATTATATTCAATTAAAACATTAAAAACATTAAAACAATTAAAATAATTAAAACAATTACAAAAATAAAACATAAACCCATCCCCCCACCGTCCACCACCACCCACCACCGTCAACCACCGTCAACCACCACCCACCACCTCCCCCCACCGTCCACCCCTCCCCCCACTGTCCCTCCTCCCCCCACCGCTGCGCACCCCCCTCCCCCCTCCCCCACCGTTCCCCCCCTCCCCCCACCCCCCACCGCTGCGCACCCCCTCCCCCACCGTGAACAGCGAAGATGATGAAAACCAGATCGGCGCACAGATCCATGGAGAAGGACGCGACGGAGAAGGACACGACGCACAGAACTGGAGAAGGATGAAGGACGCGATGCAGAAGGACGCGACGCAGAAGGATGCGACAGAGAAGGACGCGACGCAGAAGACGACGCACAGATCCAGCGAAGACGACGCAAAAGACGAACCAGCGCACAGATCCAGCGATGACGAACCAGCGCACGCGAACCGGAACTGGAAGCAGAAGATCGCATAGGATGGGGGAGTCACGGAGGTCACAGAGGGTGGCTGTGGGGGAGGGGTTCGCGGTGGGGGGAGGGGGGAGGGGGGAACGGTGGGGGAGGGGGGAGGGGGTGCGCAGTGGTGGGGGGAGGGGGGATAGTGGGGGGAGGGGTGGACGGTGGGGGGAGGTGGTGGGTGGTGGTTGACGGTGGTGGGTGGTGGTGGGTGGTGGTGGACGGTGGGGGGATGGGTTTATGTTTTATTTTTGTAATTGTTTTAATTATTTTAATTGTTTTAATGTTTTTAATGTTTTAATTGAATATAATAATACGCGAGGGACCAAAATGAAACGAAAATGAAACATCAAGGACCAAAACGGACCAAAAAAAAGATAAAGGACCAAAGTGAAATCTGGAGCAAACATAAAGGACCAAAAGTGCTATTCTGCCTATGTTATAAGATAGGCCATTTATGGTTTCTAGGTTTTTCAAAATAAAACATGATTAACCGATCAAAGACATCAAAAAGCATGAAAATACCAAGAGATGGATTATCACCCTTTTTAAGCCACCTCGATCTTGATCTTTGAAAACTCAAAATGTCCTTAATCATAATAAAGAAAGATAAGTCGGCAAAAGTCTATTTTCTGAGCTCCACCTCCTATTGTAATAAACCTTTTAAGATCCAATTCATTGATTTTGTCTACAAGAGCTTGAATTTTACTCACGAAAAACTTTTACGTTTGATTTCTCCCTCATCTCTAGTTACCCCCTTAAACTACCTCCGGATCCCTAGACATACAAACCCCCCACCCCCCTCCCACTGAAAAACAACTATTAATATTAGAATGTGAGTTGGACCTAACTCAACCCTACAAAACCGGCTTGTAAGAGGAGAGATGCCACCCACCTATACACTCTTTTTCAGGTCATATCACATCTGATGTGGGACTCTTAACACACCCACTTACGCCCAAGACTAGACAACTGGAGCATGACCCGATAGCGGGTGGCCCAACAAATCTTGGATTAGCTCTGATACCACGTAGAAAAATACCTTTGTATTATTTTAGTTGTGTTCTCTGTGCAAGCACTGAAGGCTATTTATAGGCTTCTCTGAGATTAACTCTATCGGGCTTGATAAATGGACCGGACAAACAATTCCAGCTAAACACTATTTACAACAATTAATTTACAACAATTAATTTACTTCATAGGTTTGTCACATACATTTAGAGCCTAATACTTTGTAATCATAAATATTACAGAAACGTAATATACTTTCTTTACAACATACATCTACCAAGTACCAAGAGGTTGCAACCTGTTGACAATAAGGCTATTGACACACAAACATAATACCACATAAAACAATATCCAAATTCAACTTTTGACATATACTTATCATATAGAACATTAACTAAATTCAAATGGTGTCCTAAATACCACAGTATGTCTTGATCCGAGAATGAGAATTTATGGCTTCTTCTGTGAGAAAGAAACGTAGGTATCCATAATGATCAAATGGTTTATATCGTAGAGGATGTTTCTCATCAACAAGCTTCTCCTGCGGTTCCATTATTCTACCAGCGTATGAAAGTAGTCCTATTGAGTATCTGTCTATCTTTGAATTTATGAACACCCTATGCACACAAGCGGGTATCCTATCATTACTCCATACCTGCATCATTAAAAGTTTACAAATTTGATTAAAATAATGTAGCGGATCAATAAACTGAGATGATCTGATGTTTGATCATGTAGAGTTGTGTGCGAGTTTCAGATGACACTTGTCGCTCTTGAAGAAAGTAGTGACTCACCATCAATGCATCACCACCCATGACTAAAAACAAAGAGGGGGAGACACCCACTTCATACCATTCTCCATTCTTCAATTTCACTCCCAATCCTTCTACCTTCTGATTCAATATTGTTAACAAGGCTGTGTCAGAATGAGGAGCCACTCCCAAGTTACTCTCACCAACTTGAGGTGTTCTATATTTATAGCCTCTAAGCACATAATCAGTTGATTCAATTAATGACTCAAATTTCTTCCTCTCCAATCCATAGCTTTCAAACATCATTCCCTTCACAATATGATCCAATTCCACTAGCTCCTTTGCATAGGAATTCACACTTCCACTAACAAAAAATCACATGTTCGATTATCAATTTAATATTATATAATAACAAAGAATAAAAAAATATATTAAACTTAATATTACCAGAAATGATCATTTCCTTGTGGCCACATGATATTTGTGAATTTTTGACAATCCTCTATGCAAAGTGGGTTCATGATACCCACAGATTCATATAAAGGAATCCTAGATAATTGTCCAGAGTAACTAAATATAGGCTTTTCAGTGGTTTTCTTCCTTTTTGTTTCTATGGAGAGGTTAAAAAAGTTTTCCATTGAAGAGTATACAGGGTTGTATATATCTGAACCAGCCTTATCATAAAGTGCCATGAAACCACCATGATCCTCAAGTGCACTACGTACATCATGACAGGTTGAAAGCCATGTATCTGTACCAGGCTTCAGATTTTGGTTAGTGAAATCTATTAGTGGTAGCTGAGATTGTGTTTGCGATCCCATAAGAGATTCTGTTCTTAATTAAGCTATCAAAGGTTCAATTGATGCATTAATATACATATACATACACAGCTATCAAAGGTTCAATTGAACTGTTAATTTTAATCTAGCAGTTATCATTTAATGTTCTCATGTTCTCACAATAACCAAAAATTCTCACCCGAGTCATTCCCTATTAGAGCTAGATTAAAATTAACGGTTCAGATTACGTCAGTAATTATAATATCTCGTACGATTGTCTCCTTTTTAATTATAGATCTTGTAACCGTTAATTTTAATTTGGCGGTTATCATTTAATTTTTCTCATGTTCTCACAATAACCAGCTCCAATAGGGTGACATAGTGTCTATAGTATTTAAGTGTGGTGGGTGTTAGGGGGTGTGGTCCTTCTTTGGAGTGGGACCCTCTTATTGTTAAATTGTTATTATATGGGTTGGAGTACTATTAATATTCTTAACCAATTTAACGAGATCGTGATTTCAATTAATGAATTCAAACATGTAGATATGTTATTTTATGTAGGATGAACTTGTTCAGCACAACATGCAATGATCTTTTGTTACTCAGAGAAAGTTGGATATTTTGGCTGTTGTCATTGGAATATTTGAGCACCTCAATTGTGTAAGAAAATTTAGATTCATCAAAGATAAGGTCTTTGGTTATATATATCCTGCCACTAGGACTAAGGCATTTGAAACCTTTGTGTTGAGGTGAAATGCCCAAGTTGATGCACTCTTCACTTCTAAACTGAAGTTTGTGTTTGTTATATGGTCTGAGGAAAGGAAATACAGTGCAGCCAAAGACTCTGAGGTGGTAATAACTTGGTATTTTATTGAACAAAGCCTGATGAGGAGACATGGCTGGTTTGTGGGCTGTGCTAGGTAAAATGTTGATCAATTGAACAGCTGTAACAAATGCATGATCCCAATATTCTACAGGTATAGATGCATGAGCGAGTAATGACAATCCCATTTCTACAATTTGCCTATGCTTTCTTTCTACAGTTCCATTCTGATGTGAAGTATATGGACAGGTTAGTCTATGACTAATGCCTAAATTTGCCAAGTGTTGAGTGAAGGGGCGAAATTCAACCCCAAAATCTGATTGAACAGCCTTAAAAGTAGTATTAAACTGTGTAGTGACTCTAGTATTGAAGAGAGTGAAGGCATTTAAGGCATCAGATTTTTGTTTGAGTAAATAAATCCATGTGTATTTTGTAAATGTATCAACAAAGGTGATATAATAATTGAAACCAGTTTTAGAAGGATTGGGGGAAGGCCCCCATAGATCCGTGTGCACAAGTTCAAAAGGACTAGTATAAGTAGTGGTGGAAGGTGGAGCATGTAACTTGTGAGATTTGCCCAAACAACAAGCTTTGCACACAAAATCAATGCATTTATTTGAATAGGAAATGTTACATTGTTTCAGAATTGAATGAACATTGTTTACATGAGTGTGGCCTAACCTAGAGTGCCACAATTCAAAAACAGAATCAGAAAGTACAGTGTCTTGTGTAGGACTGATTTGTGATACATTGTTGACAGTGGGTGGTGATGTCAAATGTGACAATTGTGAATGTGATTTCACAGCAACTTTAGAGGAACGTAATTTGAATGTGTAGAGGCCATCTTTGCCTTCAAAGCCTTTTAGCAATACTTGTTTAGTGACCTGGGATTTAACAAGACAATATTTGTGGTGAAACTCAAAGAAAACATTGTTGTCCTTGGCAAATCTAGACACTGATAATAGATTCTTTTTAATTGCTGGAACATGTAGTAATTTATGCATTTGCAAAAGTACTCTAGGATTGAAATGAGATGCAAATACGGATGAACCTATAGACTTAATAGGAATGCCATGACCATTTCCCATGGAAACCTTAGCCGGAATTTCTGGATTCACCAAGAATCTATGGAGTTTGTAAGATGGTGAGTTTCGGAACATAGGCGAATCCATGAGTGTTATTCGATGATTCTTGTCCATGAGAGAAGATCGTGAGCGGTGAATGCGATTGCTTCGGTGAAGTTTCTTCAGCCATTGGCGAATCGATTGAGGTTCCACCAAGAATCAGGAAGCGTGAACGAGGATCTTGATGGCGATTGATACCATATTGTGATTATTTCAGAGAAATGAATACTGTGTATTTCATTCTTGAATCATACAAGCTTACAAAAGTGTATTTATACAGGATCATAAAATCTATCAGCTATAACTGAATCAGTTTAGCTGTTACAACCAATTAACTAAAACCTAACAGATCCAACTTCAACAGATTACAAGTGATGGACTAAAGAAGTACACATTCTAAGAAACCCTAGAATTTGGGAAAGTTAGTATGACTCTTGTTTCTTTGACCGAGCCCTTTACACTTTTCTTATATCACCAGTAGCCATTGCTTTGGTTTTGCTTGTGTTAGCCTCCGTGTCATTAGTGTGCTGAGCTGTCATGATGTGAGCTGATGACTTGGCACTAGTGTTAGTATTGTCATTGTTTGACTTATCTTTGACTGAAGGAATGTCTATGATAACCTTCTCCAATACAAAAGAAAGGATGGCCAAGCAAACTGAGGTCAATAACTGTATCAAATGCATCAATGCAAAAATAGCTCGGCTGCAAAAGGAATTGGAGACTCTTAGGCCTGAATCAGATGAGCTATCCCAAAATCTCAACAACAGCTCTTAAGAGAGGATCCAACTATACACCCAGATCTCTTCCCTCGACCATGAGCTGATGATCTTGCTATCCTAAAATATCGGTATCAAAAATGACTTAACTTAAGGCCATAATGAGATAGCCAAGGCCAACAAGTTTTCGGATCAGCCGCGTCGCTTGTTGGAGGAAGCTTCAAGACCAGCAACAATGGAGCAAACCAAAGTGAAGGAGCAAATCAAGGAAGAGAATAAGAAGCAAGCAGCAGCAACTGACTCGGCCGAGCCACACTTGGAAGCAACCAATGCAGTGTAGGTGATCCAGCAGCTGAGGAGGCCCTAGAGAAGACACTATGCTTGGGTGTTTTACTTTTTGAACAATTTTTGCTCATTTTAATTACTAGGCCACTGGTGTGTGGTGTGTCACCTAAACATTGCTGATAATTTAATCTCCAATTCCCATACCCTCCCAAATGGCAGGGTAATATAATTTAAGATATTTGCCATTGATGTTTCGATCGGCTAAGTTCATCTCGTTGCATGTTTACTAATTTATACGCACCTCCACTATATACTTTGCTAATAATAAATGGCTCTTCCCAATCTGGTGACAATTTTCCCAACTTAGGATCATCCCAATAGAAAAAATAGTTTTACAAATAGGTCCCCTTCGACAAGCTTCTTGTGTTTCACATGTTTATTGTAGGCCTTAGCCATTTTTAGTTTGGATAACTCAAATTTTCAAAGAGCATCTAACCTATCATCATCCGTTTAGTCTAACTCCATTAACATGACTTGTTGAGAGCCATTCATATTAAGCAAATGCTGTTTAGCTACTCTCAATAAAGAAACATTAATTTCTAGTGGCAAGATAACATCATGCCCATAGGTTTGCCGATAAGGAGTCGTTCCAGTGCTAGTGGATTTAGAATTCCTCACAGTCTACAGAACGTCATTTAGAGTCTCATGCCATTTTCTTTACTTGTCCTCTACGTTATTTTTGATAAAGTCAATGATAATCTTGTTGGTGGCCTTTGCTTCCCATTAGCCTGAGCAAAGTAGGTCATTGAATGCGTCAGCTTAATCCTAAATTGTTGGGAGAAGGCTACCACTTTATCCCCTGTAAACATAGTACCTTGTTCAGTGGTAATAGTTTCAGGGGTTCCAAACCTATATATGATTTGGTACTATATGAATTCGATCACTTCATCTTGAGACACAATAACTATCGACTGATCCTTCACCCATTTGGTGAAGTAATCTATGGTAAATATGATGAAGCTATATCTCTTGGAGCTAGGTGGGTGGATTTTTCCAATAAAATCCATAGCCCATCCTTTGAATGGCCATGGCTTGGTTATTGGGTGTAACTCATCGAATGGCACCCATTGGCATACTGAAAGAAATCAGCTGTTATGGTTGGCCAGTAATAGTCATGCCTTTAAATCAGTCATTTCATGATTGGCCCAGCTTTATAGGATATGCCTTCATGTACTTCGTCCATGACCTTGTAGGATTCACCTTTGTCAAGGAATTTAAAAATTACTCCATTAGCACTCTTTTAATACAATTCGTCACCTACCGGGACATAATTCAGAGCCCTTTTCTTCAATTTGAAGCTGGTTCCAGCAGATGGATTCTGCAAATAGTCAATCAACATTCTCTTCCATGAACCAACAAAGTTTATGCAGTTAACCAATGGAGTCTCCTCTTGTGTAACTTCCACTGTTATCTCCTTAAACCCAGAGATCTACTGAGCTAGATCATTTGCATCCTGTTTTTCTTCTCCAGGAACATATAGGATCACTGCATTGGCAAACAACTTCAACAAGTTATGAGTTGATGCACGTAATTCCTTCAGTTTGGAATTAAAGCAATTGAACTCACTAGTTAATTGCTTAATTACTAACTGAGAATCCCCTTTACACTCCAGGTATTGGCTTTCATGGTTGCCAGAAACACAAGTCCCATAATTAAGGCTTTGTATTCAGCTTGATTATTAGAAGTTTGGTCTTTTAGCGTACACATGAACCTCCAAACTCTAGCACAAGGGCTAGATATAACCACCTCAACCCCTGCACTCTCTGAGTGCTAGAGTCATCAAACATTAAAACTCGCGACTTTAGGCTAACATAGTGTATTGGATTCGCTATCTTTAGGCCAATGGCATGGTACACGACCACCTTTAATACCCCTGAAGGTAAAAAGTCTATAGTATTAGATTTAGAAGGCGTTGGACGGGCGAAGCATTAGGCGGTATTAGCCTACAATGGTGTGGCTACAAAAATGGCTACAGTGACACATGTGATTATAGAGGAAATTATGAACTTAAAAAATGTATGAGTGGTTGTGGAGAACCTTCTTAGAGGTTGTACCATGTGTTGAGGTCATTCTTTAATATTGGTTTTACCAACACGTTGGTTTTGTTTGAGGAAATGAGTGGAAACCCTTTAAGTGTGTTAGTCCAATTGCAGTTGGTTCTATCTGTGCAGTTGCAGATTATGGCAGAACCTAAGAAGTGAGATACCCAGATGGAAGAACTATTTCAGGAGTCCATTTTGCTAGCTATGGAGACCCTCGGGGGAAGTGCAAGTCATTCCAAAAAGGTGAATGGGAATCACGCGACAATTTAAAGTGGTTGAAAGAGCGTGCATTGGAAAACGATCTTGTTCTATTAATGTGACGAGTTCCACATTTGGAATAAGAAAGGGTGGCTTTGATGGTCAACTACCTGTGATAGTTAAAAAATGAAGTATTAAAATGGTGTGGTTTTTTTTTTAACAAACAAGCACTCGAGTTAGAATCTTGGGTGTGACAAAAAACTCTGTTGGAAAGGGAGAACCACACGGGCACTCGTGGCCAACCAGATTCCCTAACGTAGATTAGTCATCGAAAAGCCATTGAAGACTGCGCACCAATAACAAGGTAACAAAAATTAATGGTGTGGTTGTAGCGACCGAAAAATCCGGAGGAGGGATTCTTCGTTGTTTTTGAACAATGGAGTCGCCATCAATATTTATTTTTAGGAAAACATTGAAAAAACCTTTGTTTTTGGGTTCGGGGGTCGATTAAGCGCGGGGAAGGTACTAGCACCCCGCAACATCCTAAAAAAGGTTACCTTTTAATTTAATGTGCAGAAAAAAATATTAGTTTAAAGAAAACATTTTAATTTACCCTTTTTATTATTTGTTAAAAAAAAAATCGGAAAGGAAGACTTAATAAAAATTTAGTTTTTTTGCGCTTGACAGGAGTGGGCCCCCGCTCCTACGTATCTCCGGGTGCGATGGAGAAATCAAAGCTACGTAGTTCTCGGGTAGAAAATATTTGTGTGTTGGTATTTTTTATTTTTGAAAAGTTTGCGAAAACTAGAGGCCGTTCATGGTGACGAAACAGATAAATCCAGAGTGGTCGTCATTAATGGCTTATTCGGAAAAGAAGGTATTTACAGCGTTCAAACGGGCGGGGCCCAGAGTGACTGTTATAAATACCCGGTTTGTGATCGAGCGTTTCGTTCGAAAAAATGCTTACTGGGAAGCGTGATTTTTTTTTAGAAAAAGGGAGTTGAGATTACGTTTGTTTTCTATTAACTGAAAATTTCTTGAAGTTTAGGCGGGTGTTTGCGATGATCAAACGAATAAATTCAGAGTGATTACCGCTACTAATCCGCTGTGAAAAAAAAGAAGGTTAGTCCTAACGGTCAAACAAGCTAGGCTCAGAGTGACCATTAGTAACAACCTATTTTTTGTGTGAGTATGGTTGTTTGAAATAAAGAAAAATGATTTGAAAGCATTATGGTGTAAATAAAAGCGTAGTGGGTGATAGTAAAAAGGGGGAGCGAGCAACAAGGATGTTATATCAAAAATGGGGGGTGTACTTAGTATCAGCCCAAAAACGGCGTTTTTTTTTTTTGGACTCTTGTGCGAAAGTTGGGCTGAAAGCGGAGTGCCGTATTACTAAAAATGCGAGAGGTGCGAATAGCGGTTTGACGCTAAAAATGATTGCTTGATTTTTTTTTACTTTATTACCTTACCCTAGAATACATGATTCTGAAGCGCTTCTCTTTTCTTTTTTTTTTTTTAAAAAAACCTAGACTAAACACGCATTGCATTTGAACAGATTTAGTTTATAAAGGAATGTTCTTTTTTTTTTGAAAATGGTTGTCATAGTTATGCTTTTACTGTTTTTTTTTTTTAAGATGATTATTGCTATTATTTTTTTTAGAGAGGGCAGTGGTATTAGTAACCATTTATTTTTTAAAAAAATATTTTTTTTTTAATATTTTATTTTAATCCGAAAAATACAGCAAAATAACAAAAAAAACAGCAACAATTTAATAAAAAAACAGCAACATTTTTAATAGAAAAACAGCAACATTTAATAAAAAAACAGCAACATTTAATAAAACATAACAACATTTAAATAAAAAAACAGCAACACTTTTTAATAGAAAAACAGCAACATTTATTTTTAAAAAAAATTTTTTTTTTTAATATTTTATTTTAATCCGAAAATACAGCAAAATAACAAAAAATACAGCAACAATTTAATAAAAAAACAGCAACATTTAATAAAACATAACAACATTTAAATAAAAAAACAGCAACACTTTTTAATAGAAAAACAGCAACATTTAATTTTAAAAAATATTTTTTTTTTAATATTTTATTTTAATCCGAAAAGACAGCAAAATAACAAAAAATACAGCAACAATTTAATAAAAAAACAGCAACAAATAAATAAAACAGCAACATTTAATAGAAAAAAAAACAGCAACATTTAATAAAAAAAGAAAGCAACAATAATATCTAAAAAAAATTATTTACGAATTTACAGCAACAAAAATAAATAAAAAACAGCAACAATATTATATTTAAAAAAAGGAGCTTACGAATTTACAGCAACAAAAATAAAAAAAACAGCAACAATATTAAAAATAAAATAAAAAACAGCAACAATATTTACATGAATAAAATTACAGCTACTAAAAAAAATAAAACAGCAATAATTAAATAAAATATTACATTACAATACCTTAAACAAAAAATCCGGAAATGTTGAAGGAGAAGTTTTCTTCTTCGGATTTCCTCAATACAATAGAATTTGAAACTAAAAAAAATTTATGAAAGAGAAGAAAAGAATAACAGTAAAAAAAAAAACTCTCAAACTCTCTTTTCTAAACAAAACCTAGACTCTCCTTCTTTTCCTTTTTTTTTTCGAAAACTTCTCTTCTTCTTCCTTTCTCTAAAAAAAATTCCCCCTTTCTTCAATGGATCGACCCCTATTTATACCTGGAGATTTTTTTTAGTCCTGTGCTTCTCTCTTTTCGAAACTGTCCTTCACCATACCCTGTTGCTTCTTCTTTTCTTTGAGACTGGCTTGATATGATAGAGGGAGCAGAAATTTCTGAGGAGGAAAGGGGCATGGTGTCTTAGGGTTAGGTGAGAGTGGTTGGTGAAGGCATGGAAGTGAAAAGAATTCGAAGGGGAGGTATGGAGGCATGTGGGTGAGAAGGTGTGCAGAGGAGAGAATGATGATTTTATGTTTTGGTGAGAGAAGAGAAGTGATGGATGTGTGAGGGAATGGGGAAGGTATGCGTGAGTTGTGTGAGAGTGATGTGAGGGAAGAGAAAAAAAAATGAGTGTGTGAGAGGAAAGAGAGATGGGGGGCCGTAGGGAGTGGGGAGAGAGAGAAGGGAAGGGTTGAGTGTGAGTGGAAGAAAGAGAGAAAGGAAGCGTGAGATTGGGAAATGGAGTGTGGGGAAGTGGGGAGTTGAGAGAAAAGAGGAAAGGTGGAGTGTGGGAAAAAAAAAAGCGATTTCCAAGGAGGAAAAAGGGGGAGTGGGTCGAAAATCAAGGAGGGGAAAGGTGAGTGAATGTGGCCAAATTTTAGGGAAAGGGGGGATTGAATGTGGATGGTTTTTAGGGTAAGGGGGGTGGCCGAATTTGACTAGGTTTTGGTGGGGAGAATTAGGGTTTTGGTGGAGGAGTGAGTTGGGTTATGGGTTGTGGGTTAGGTTTTTTTTTTGTTGGGTTGGGTCATGCGAATTGGGCTAGCCATTTTTGCTGGGTTGGGTTTCTGATGGCCCAATCCACGACAGCACCTTTTTTTTTTTTAAAACCGCCCCCCTCCATTTCCTCCTTTGCTTATTTTGTGTTTCTTCACTTCTAATTAATATATTTTTTTTAAAAAAAAAAAAACTTGTGGCAACTAAAATAAAATAAAACATGGCCTGAAAATAATAAAAAAAGATTATTATTTTTATTAAAAATAAATAAAATTTCTTATTTTTGAATAGGACAAAATTAGGGTATTACAGTGGTTTTTTTTAACACTAATAAGTTATTAATTAAATCAAGTAAAATTTAATTAATTAATTTTATAAAACTACTCAACTTTTTAAAAAATTAATTAGTTAAACTAAATTGAATAAGGCGAAGTTATAATAATCATTAAGGGCCTGTTTGATGGACAGGATAAGGAGACAGGATATGATAAGTCTATCATATCTTGTGTCAGTCCAGCGTTTGTTGAGCCAGCAGGATATGATAACTTAATCCTGTGACTTATCCTATCCTGTCTCTGTAGTTAAAATCTTATCCTGAATTTGAGCTGAGTTAGAAACTTGCAGGATAGGGTAAGAAAATAATTTACTCATTTACCCTCCTAAATGTATTTTAAATATACAAATATGAAATCTAATAAAAATTAAATATAAATGTATTTAAAAAAACAAAAATAAAATTTAATGTTAAATTTAAAAATTAAAAATATTAGTACTTAATATAAAAAACAATGCATGATTCTATGATAAGGGTAATTTTGTCATTTTGTATATTCTAAAAATTAAAATATATTGAAATTAAAAAATTAAAATAAGTGATAAAAGGATAAAATTATTATTAAAAAACACAAAAATAGAAAATTAATTTAATTTTATAACAGATGAAATATAGTTGTCACATTGGAGTTGTCACATGGTAGTTTTGTCATTAACACACACACACACACACACACACACACACAGATATATATATATATATATATATATATATATATATATATATATATATATATATAAATATATATATATGTATTATTATTTATTAGTTTATCTAAAATATATAGTAGAATAACATATGTTATCTTTGTACCTAAAAAAAGAATAATATGTATTATTTTATTTCTTATCAGGTGTTACACATCAAACACACGATATGATAGTGATATCCTGTCTCTATCATATTCTATCTCTATCCTGCTTCATATCCTATCCTGTCTCTATCCTATTCTGACCATCAAACGGTCGGGCCCTAAATGTTATAAAATAATCAAAGCTATAGCAAGAATAAGAACAAAAGAATGAGACAAGAAACCAATGTGAGAGTCTTTTCTATTCTCTTCAAGTGTGTCACTTACATAGGAGATAACCCTATTTATAGGGTGAGAAAGGGCAAGTGAAAGATCAAACATAAAGCGCCACTAACAACCCATTACAACAAAGGAGTAATGATAGTGAAAGCCTAATTGAGGTGGACATCCATCATATTACTCATAACACTCCACCTTAGATGTCCATCGAGGATATCCCTAATTAAACCCTTACTAGAAAAAACCTAGTGGGAAAAAAATTATAGTGAAGGAAAAAGAATACAATATCCTTTCAGTGCAAACTACCTCGTTAAAAACCTTTCCAGGAAAACTCAGTGGGACAAAACCATGGCAAAGGAAAAAAGAGTGCAGTTTTTCTCCCCCTATTTGAAGCGTCACTTAAGAATATTAATTTCAACATCTCGAGTTTCTCCCAGAGTGCATATGGAGCGATCAACTCCGCTCTGTCACTTGTGATATGTCCTATTTTAATGGAGTTTTGCGTCAGTATTATCTTCAAAACATCTTCCTTGAATTGTTGACATTTGAGCATGAAATGAAGAAGCAAGAACCATAGAAATCCTTTAAATTGGTATGGGTAGTTGCACTATCAGCTAGATAAGACATATCTTCATTATTGTTGCTGGTGTCAATACTCATTCTATCCAAAAAGAAAAAAATATTGACAAGAGATAATTATAAGAAAAAAAATAACAACATTATAAATAAATTATTTAGACATAATCTTTATAATAATTAATAAGCAAAATGTGTCTCAATTCTATTATTGCTATTTTTTTAAAATGATTGTTGGTAAAGATCAACAAGATACTTTGGTGTACGAGAGGTATGATCCAAATGACCATTACCTCCGCATCGATAGCAAATATTTTCATTATTTTTTGCTACTACACCTGCCTTTTTTATTATATACAATATTTTTCCACTTCTAGTTAAAAATGTGTTCTTGTGATTTCAACTGTGATTATGATCAAGATCACGACCACAGGTTTACCCATAGTTATCGTGTGTCGCTACATTCACTTCGGTGAATGAAGCAGTACTAGTGGGACGAGTCTCATAATTTTTTAATCAAATTTTCATTATTTTTTTATCATGTTTTGCTACATTCACTTCTGGGAATGAAGCAGTACTAGTGGGATGAGCCTCATGATATTCCAATGACTTTTAGTGGAAGGCGCAACAACACTATAGTCAAGTAATAATATTATGGCATAGTGTATTAGAGAACGTAATAATATCTCTGTTATAAGGCCATGTTGCATTTTCCCATGAACTTGTAAGACGATAGATTATAGTAATGATCAAGCAATAGTTTTCGTGTAAACTTTAGCAAATTAGATAAATATAAGATGTGAAGAAAATAAAGCAAAATAGAGAAAGAGGAAGAACAAGAGAATGAGAGAAGGAGAGAAGATGAAAGCCTTTGTATTATTCTCTTCACACAAGTGTATCCTTACACAAACTCTTTTATCTTCTCTAACTACCCTTTATCTTATAAACAAACTCTAAAAGATAATAAAAAACTAATTAAATACAATTAGTAAAATGCAATTAAATAAATAATTGAAGTGTAACTTAATAGTGTGTACTATTTATATGGTGTTGATCGGCAAGTGAATGAACAATCATCAAAAGGCACTAACAACCCAATTACTAAAGAGAGTAATGGGAATATGGGAGAAAGATAGTGGACATCTACTAATATCATATTATTCATAACACTATTACATAAACTCTTTGAAATCTTTAATTCTTTTCTATCAAAATCCTAAAAATTAATGTCCATGGAAGGTTTAGATTAGTGTGATTACTCACCACATAAATAAACACTTTTCATAAAATAAAACACAATATCCCTATTTGTCATAGTAACCACATTAGCATCCTATATAGTACATTCTCTACAATGGCAACCAAACTATGTACAAGTGATTAGTCTAGTAAGCATATTATTTTAATGGTAAAAGATAATGTGGGTATACATATTTTAAATAAGTCACAAGGAGAAACGTAAACAAGAAATCCATGCGACTATGTTATGTTTCCTTTTGTCCCTTCATCTCAGTTATCAATTCCAGTTACAATTATATAATTGAACCTCTCACACATCAAGGCGGTAATAAATCGTTGCACAAAAATTATGATCATGAATATGGAAAACAATAACAAATATAAGATTCAGACATAATATACAATTTGTAAAAGAGAGCCGCTACACCATTAATACAAAATCAGCATGAATCAATCTTTCCAGAAGCTATCCAAATTTTATTGAAAGGTACTCCAATGATAATACCTAGAATAATCTCAAAGTATTCGTTTATGCACATCACAAAATACCAAAACCCCCCAAAAAGTCATATCGTGGAAGTTTTCAAATATGTTTTACTCACCTGTTTTTTTCAAATTGGGGAAGGAGGAAATTTTTTCAAAGGTGTTTTACTCACATTTTAGATGTCTCCAATGCCTCTTTTCGAATCGCTAGTTGCTACTGTTTTGGTGTACCAACGGTTGTTTGTCATTCGGCACCGTCACATCTGCTCCACTCTCCTTCCCTTGAGTTTCAGGGCAACCTCCATGTGGTTGGCTTGAGCTTAGAATGTTTAGAGCTTCGTGTTTAAGTTGTTTTAGAGTTTCGTGCTGATAACGTGTTATAAAATAATCAAAACTATAGAAAGAAGAAGAACAAAAGAATGAGAGAAGGAACCAAAGTGAGAGTCTTTTCTATTCTCTTCAAGTGTGTCACTTATATAGGAGATAGCCCTATTTATAGGGTCAGAAAGGGCAAGTGAAAGATCAAACATAAAGAGCCACTAACGACCCATTACTAATGATAGTGGAAGCCTAATAGAAATGGACATCCATCATATTATTCATAACAATAAATACTTTTTTAAATATGAGTTATTTTTACCTTTTATAAAATCATTCTCATTTCTCTCTTCTCTATTTCTTTTATCTTTCTTTTGTACTAATCAATACCTTGAATCTACTTTATTTTTCATCTATTTTTTTACACACTTTCTCACCTATTTTTTTTATAACTTCTTGTAATCAAACACAACATTTGAGTTGGCGTGGCTTCCAGACGAATGCATATTTTTTCTTGAGGAAGCCTCTATGTTTTTTTTTTTCTTAACATACATTTTATGTGTTTGTATTATATTTATACAAAAGAATGTATTTATACTTATTACTCTGATAACTATTTTATTCTTTAAAAAATTATTTTCTAAAAAATGTATTTAACCTATATTTTTAAATATATAAATAATATTAAACTTGTTATTTTTAAAATTTTCAGATTTACATTGTATTTTACAAATGTAGAAAACAACTTGGAGAGTAATCCGGATTGAAAATTTGAAACAATCATTTCCGAAACTTAAAGAAAGAGTCTTAGACAACTCAATCGAGAGAATGCTAGAACTGTTAGTTATCAAACTCATTACAAGATTGCCAAATCTAAATCTAAATTCCTTCATATTGATTCAAATATTGTTTTTAGTAAGAGTTTTGGTATATGTCTCCCTTACTTTTTTGTATTCTTTTTCATTTTTTGAATAAATATAGAACAAAATACTCATTTTCCTTTTATGATATTTTTTCTGAAGAGAGTTTGCATCAAAATCTTAATAAGCAATGGCAGAGGGCTAAAGGATGGCCCTACTTGTAGAAATACCAAAGTGCACAACATGAGAATAACTTCCTGTTATTGAATATTGAACACAACTAAAAACTTTCGATAAATAATTATCAAATGGTTCCATGAACCTCATTAAACTTGACAAAGTACTTACGTCTCATGACTTAAAACTTATACAATCCTGGTGTTCAATACCCAAAACATAAGTAGCGGAAACGATTTATAACTTCTAATATCAATACAAGTCATAACATCGAAAATACATTGACAATAAGAGAATTAACATAAACCCTAAACTAAAGCTTCACATCTTCTTTAGGTTGCACCGTAGCTATGCCTCATCGCCTCTGCCTGTTCTCTGTAAAAACCACAAAACATGAAGGATGAGATAACATTGTCTCAGTGAGTCCTATCGATCCAAACTATGCTCAATCGATCCAAACTATCACAACAACAACCAATACGAAATCCAAGCTATGCTCAATCGATCCAAACTCTCCAAAACGCTCTCCAATTCGAACTCGAACTACCCACTACTCCAAATCCGAATTCCAGCAGCTAGAACCCTCTCCTTGCTACTCCAATCTACAATGCAGCTCCTAGATGACTCCATCCAGCTCCCAATCATAAGTCTTTAACTTTACAACAGAAATTGCCAAAAACCGATTTCTAGCTCTCCAAGTGTCTCAAACTGAAACCCAACAACCCTATTAGACTCTAGCTCAGCCTCCCAAATCCTCTTCAAAGTTAGCCTACAACACTTCAACCTTTAATGGTGCTTCTAAGATGCACAACCAACTGAACTTAAGCTTCAAAACAGAAATGGGAGTGGATGAGCTCAGTTTCTCTCCATTTGAGCTTGAGGGTTTGAAATTGGTGTTTTGTGAAGGAGACAAATGTAGAGGATGTATTTGATATCAATGTGAAGAGGAGAGTGAGCATAATTCAAAGAACTAAAAATAGGGAACATGCATCAGGAATTGATCCTTCTCTCCCTCTTTCTCTCTTTCGCCAACTCTCCCTCTCTCTCCTATTCTCACTTCTTTCTTTTTTAAAATTTCTGTTTCTCTCCAAGTTCCAAGTTCTGAATGTTGGGTGTGTGGGTTAGTGTATGTTTTATGGAGGTGTGAGAAACAATAATGACTCAGCTGAGGGAAAACTAATGGAAGGAAAAAGACTATACTGCCCCTCTTCTTAACTCTCTTCTCCTTCTACTTAAACTTATTTCTAATCAAACAATCAATCAATTTATTTATTTCATGACAATCATCTCCTAATTAATAAAATATGCTAAATTATTCCATTTAGCTATTTAATCAAACATAACCTCTTGCTAATTTCTATTAACTGAATTAGCTAAATTGGGGATGTTACACTACTCCAATAAAATTTGAAACATATGATGACGCATCAACAAAGAAAGATACCTCACAACAAAAAATGAAATTTTGACTAAAAGGGATGAGCGACCGCGAGGCTGTAATATTGATCATATGTATTGCTAATAGCTTCTCAGATTTAAAATATTAATTATAAAAGGGTTTAAATATGTTTTTCATCCCTCCAAATAATGAGTCGTTTGGTTTTAACCCGGCCCCTGATCTTTTTATAAATAACTCTTTGCAAATATCACTGTTATCTTTTGTCATCCTATTGTTAACTTATCTGTTAAAATATGCTGATGTCTCCAATGTTTTTCCTCTTTGCCTTTGCCACATAGTTTTATATTAATTTCACAATGCTGAGTTGGAAAATACACTTGGATTCCCATAGTAAATCTAAGGTTCATGTCCAATAGTTTTCGAGGGCCATGTCTCTGCACTTTCTTTCTTTCTCTCTGTTACCTACCTGTAACTTCCTATAGGAACCTGAAGATAACCAGAGATGGGTAAAGATAGCCATTTGAGAATGTAGAGAGAAGGAAAGTGCAGAGACATTGCCATGAAAGTTAATATTGGACATGAAACCGATATTTAATTTGAGAATTCAAGTGTATTTTCCAACTTAACATTTTATAATAAATATAAAATTTTGTGGCAAAGCCAAAGAGAAAAAACATTGGACACATCAGGATATTTTAACAGAGAAGTTAATTTACAGAATAACCAAAAAATAAAATGTTGATATTTGTAGGGAGTTATTTCAAAAAATTACATGGACTAAAACTGAATGATTCTATATTTGCAGGGACTAAATACATATTTATGCCTTATTAAGTTTAGTAAAAAATCAAGTAATTTTTTTAATAACTTTAGTTTTAACGTCAAAATCCAAATAAGCATTTCAAAATTAAAATAGTTGTTTGATAGTTTTACATCATTTTAGTTTAAAAATTAAAAAATACTCCCTGAATATTTACCAAGTAACTTTTTTTTTCTAAAGCAAAAAAGGGATATGGAACATCGTTAAAACCTTTTGATGCAAAATTCTCCTTAGGAAAAAAACATCAAGAAGGAAAAAGAGTACTCCCCCTAAATTTTATTGATAAAAAAGGAAAAATAAACAGAAAAGATAGGGGGACTAGACCAATACCCGTGAGCATAAACAACATTATAACCGTTTTCACCAAAAAAGAAACAACATTATAACAGAAAGAAAATAAAAATAATTCTATAGAGGTATGCGAAAGCATCACTATAATGACTCTTGTCCCAACTAGGTTGGCACCAAGATCATGAATAATCATCTGCAGCACACCAAAAATAAGAAGTAAAAGGAAAACCCAATTAATCTATCAAAAGGAACACTAATCCCATTAAAAGAAATTAGCAAAACCTATAGTTAGGAAAACCTAACCTATTCTTGAAGAAATCCTCAACAATGAAGCTGGAAATAAGATCCCACCAAACAAAATCACTTAAATTAATTCCATGACTTGCAAGCACAACCATTACCCTCTGTATAAATGTGAGTGCAAATGAAGTTCATTTGCCTAGTCAAGTATCATTTTATATATTGTTAATATATTAACAACAATCATATTTTTTTAAGAAAAACTTAGGGTAGGAACATGATCTCACAATTTAGGTAGAGAAGATCTTCTTGTTCTTGAAGTATTTAGCAAGGAAGTTACATTTACATCACTACAAAGAGCTAGTAGGGACTTGAACTCGCTACTAATATGATATAAGTTGTGTCACGTTCCACTAGGTCAATTCTTTAAAGTTAACATTTTATAATTACAAATGTTATCAAAACTTTTACTATACATCATCCAATGTATGCATCGTATCTCCCACCAAAAACAAAAATGTATGCAACGCACACATAACCATGTACTAGCATATCTACTTCAATCACACTTCTGTGCATTATTAATTTTAGGGTTAAATATGTTTTTGATCCCTATAAATATGGACTTTTGTCTCTAGTCCCTCAAAAAAGCTTCACCTTCTTTTGGTCCCCAATTTTTTTTCCATCAGTTTTAGTTCCTCATTACTTTATTAGCGCGTCATGAATTTTAATACCGCTTTTTTTGGAACTTTTATAGAACTTTTTAAACGCTATTAAAAAACATGAAACGTTATTAGAAGTCATAAGGAACTAAAGCTGATGAAAAAAATCGAAGGACCAAAAGTAGGTAAACTTTTTTTGAGGAACTAATAAAACAAAAAACACAAATTCTATAGGGACGAGAAACATATTTAACCCTTAATTTTAAGTATGCCGCTTATTATTTTATATCCCTAAAAAATATTTGTGAAAAGTGCAAATATTTTAAAAAAACTATTCATCGAACATAATATAGGTTTTAACTTGAAAGTCTGAGTGTCTGTGCCTCTCAAAAATATGCATATAAAAAGAAAGACAAGCTAATGCAAAAATTAGATAAAAACTTTTGACACGTTAAACTGGTTCTAAAATTAGGAAAAGATAAATAGTATTTCTAATATAACTTGTTCGCTAAAAACTTTTAAGGAAAGACCATTTAAAGGACGGAAGAGAAGTTAATAATCCCGAAAAATAATCCTTATCGTGAGAGATTACATGAATGTTATCATATCGTACACACAAATTAAAGATAGAAAACCCAAGAAAAAAACTCTACCTATAAAAGCTAGCTCTCTTGAAATGATCACAATATTCATTTTAGAAAACAAAACAAAATGTCTACTCGTAGGACATGGACATTTATCATTGCATGTTCATCATTATTGTGGACTTTCTCGTTAGCAACAAATATTGATTATGATGCAAATGCCATTATCATCAACGGAGAACGACGACTAATAATATCTGGTGCACTCCAGTATCCACGCAGCACTTCACAAATGTGGCCAGACCTTATAAAAAAGGATAAGGATGGTGGTCTTGATGCCATTGAAACATATATATTTTGGGATCGCCATGAGCCTACTCGTCGTCAATATAATTTTTCTGGAAATCTAGACTTTATCAAGTTTATAAAGAACGTCCAAGAAGAAGGATTGTATGTTGTGTTGCGAATTGGTCCCTATGTATGTGCCGAATGGAACTATGGAGGTTTTCCACTGTGGTTACACAACTTGCCAGGGATTGAGCTAAGGACGGACAATGCGGCTTTTAAGGAGGAAGTGCAAGTCTTCACAACAAAAATCGTGGAGGAACACAGAACTGCTGAAGACGTAGCATTTTCAGTTGGGATGAAAGGAGGCCACACAGAACTGCTGAAGACCTAGAATTTTCAGTTGCACGCTTCTTTCAAAGTGGTGGTGTCCTCCAAAATTACATGTATCATGGAGGAACAAATTTTGGGCGAACAGCGGGTGGTCCATAGATTATTACTGCTTATGATTATGATGCACCACTTGATGAATATGGTAACTTGAACCAACCAAAATGGGGACATCTTAAAGACCTCCATGCAGCCATAAAACTAGGAGAGAAGGTTCTCACCAATGGAACAGTTACTTCGAAGAAATACGGAAATTTAGTGGACTTGACTACTTATGAGAACAACGCCTCAGGAGAAAAGTTTTGCTTCTTAAGTAATATCGACAATTCTATGGATGCTGAAGTTGATCTACAACAAGATGGAAAGTACTACATACCTTCTTGGTCCGTACCTATTCTTCAAGATTGCAAGAAGGAGGTTTTTAACACAGCCAGAGTTAACTCCCAAACAACTATTTATGTTAACAAGCCAGCTGTAGAAGGCAACTCACTCACCTGGATATGGACATCAGATCCAGTGGAAGATGCCTTTCAAGGTCAAGGGAAATTAGAAGTATCTCAAATTTTGGAGCAAAAGGGAGTAACTGTTGATGCTAGTGATTATTTGTGGTACAATGTTGTAATCAATGACCCGACCTCTTGGAAAAATGCAAGTTTGCAAGTGAACACAACGGGGAACATATGACAAACTTGATTTTATATATGAAAAGCCCGTTGATTTGAAACAAGGAACCAACATTATAAGTTTATTAAGTGGTACGGTTGGCAATGCAAATTATGGTGCATTCTTTGATATGAGAATTATTGGCATTGTTGGGGGTCCTGTGAAACTCGTTGCACAAAACGCAAGCAAAACTTTGGATTTATCAAAATTCAAATGGTCGTACAAGGTTGGGTTAAATGGAGAGACTAGAAGATTTTATGATCCCCAAACCCTTAATAAAGTTGAATGGGACACAAATGGTGTTGCTACTGGAAAGCCAATGACATGGTACAAGACCACCTTTAGCACCCCTAAAGGTAAAGAGTCAATAGTCTTAGATTTTCAAGGCCTTGGAAAAGGACATGCTTGGGTTAATGGGCAAAGCATTGGGCGGTATTGACTTACAATGGTGGCTAACAAAAATGGATGCAGTGACACATGTGATTATAGAGGAGATTATGATCCTACGAAATGTGTGAGTGGTTGCGGTGAACCGTCTCAGAGGTTTTACCATGTTCCGAGGTCATTTTTAAACATTGGATTTACTAACACGTTGGTTTTGTTCGAGGAAATGGGTGGAAAACCCTTAAATCACTAGTGGAAAAAAGACATTATTAAGCATCATTTAGCATCGGTTGTTTGAATAGCCGATGCTAAATGTCTACGCGGTGGCAATTTTACAATTAAATGGAAGTTTTCAGTTTTCGCGCCTACATTTAGCATCGGTTGTTTAAACAACTGATGTTAAAAGTAATTGCATCAGACATTTAGCATCGGTTGGTTAAAACACCCGATACTAAAAGTGTATCTCAACACATTTAGCATCGGTTGTTAAAACACCCGATGCTGAAGGTTCAGTTTTATTTTTTCCAATTTTTCCATTCCTTCGACAGATCTCGCGTTCTCTCCCTATTCTCTACTCTCTGAACTTTTCATTCTCACTTCTCACTCTAACCCTAAACTCTCTCCACTCTCTCCCACCACCACCCACTACCACCAATCGCGCCACCACGTCTCTGCCTTACCCATCGCCGCTCCTTCTCCTCCTGATCACCTCCACAAACCCTTGTAATGTACGACAGTAAAACGAAGTTGCTGCAGTTCACCGGTCGTGTTTAACCCTCATCGCCGCTAGTTCGCCGCCGTCAGTTCATGGCAAGCTTGCCGCTTCATCTCCTTCTGGTACGATCCCTCCTTCATGTTTGATTCCCCTTTATTCATTTTGAAGTTTGATTTTGTTGTTGTTCTTGTACATGTGACCTCTTAGAAGGAATAAGGAATCCATACAATTTGGGACTAATTAAATCCTGTTCTTAAAGCAAAGGCCAGAATGGATTCTGTGTTTCTATAAATTATCGGTGGTAACATACGACTCTTTGGTTAATAATTTTAGCAATAAAATTATTATTTTTCCTTAAAAAATATAATAATGAAAAGATGTTACTATATCTTTTTGTCTTTAGAATAACCATATGTTATTGTTCTCAGCATAAGTCATCAACTTCATGAGGAATAACCAGTTATGGAATTTTGTGCCATGATTTGTAATGCTGACTTGATGTTCTTTATTATCCATTATAATTTGACAGGACTATTTGACTAATAGGATGGAAGAGAGTCACAAAGGGAAAACATATTTGGTTGTGTTCTACAATGGTCAGTCTCAAGCTTTGAGAAATGTTGACATAACACAATCTGAAGGTACATCTACTTAAGAGTTATTGGCTTGGCTAAGCATGACCTTACCATATGCTGAATGCCCCTGTTTGCTGAATATTTTAAGGGGAGGCTTTATCTAAGATTATTAGTTTTGTGGAGGAATCTGATGCAAAATATGTAGTTCTGTATGTGTCTGATATCTCGAGGTCAATCCAGTATCCTTACAGGGAACTACAAAGTGAAGATAGTTTCAAAGTTTTGGTTATGGATAAGATGATTTTTAGTTTTCCTTTCTTTGAAGGAAAGAGCTATGAATTGTGGTTAAGATAGATAAGATGAGTTTTAGTTTTACTTTCTTTGAAGTCATAATGTTGTTTGCTTCAAACTTGCTTTTTATAGCAATTAGATTATGTTATTGCCAACTGATCATGTGTTATATTTGATCATTTCAAAATTCTTTTATTGCAAGTTTTCCTTTTACTTGAAAATATCTCCAATGTTATTATTGACTCTATCTTATTTAAATCATTGGTATAATTGCTTCTAAAGCTTCACACATAACCAATCTTCTCCATTTACTTGTAGATTTTTTTTAAAATATTGCATACATGCTTTTCTCTTGAGAGAATGATAATCAATGCAACTTCTACCCACTTGATTCCTTTTGCTTCTAAACCAGATGGGTTGTTGTGTATTTCACTTTACCATTTGATTGACTATGCAGCAAGTGACTTGGAACATGGCCTCATATTGGTAGCCACTACCTAAGAATTTGGGAAGACAAATGATGGTTCAATTATACTGATTGTTGAACTTCAAAAGCGAAAAGAGGCAATCGAGAAGGTAGAGATAAGACCAATTGCTGCATCACCATTTGGATATGATGTGAAGCTTGAAGATGTGGAGTCATTCTTTGGTCAATATGGCAAGGTAATACTACTATAAGCAAATTTATCCCATGATTTTTCATGATATGAAAGCTAAACTTACATTCAATGAAAATAACAATCAAGATAAAAAAATTGTTTTGTAGACATTGTATGGCAAAGTGAGAATAAACATTGACAACATATTTCAACTTGTGTTTTCTTTGCACCAAGAATTTGTGTCTATTTAATTTTTTACACAAAAAGTAACTGTAAAAGACAGCCTTTTTTTTGATGAATTGTAAAAGACAGCCTGGTTGCATATTGTAGAATTTATGGTTTGCTAGATTTTCAGGTGAGATACATGAATTGCATCGAATGGATATTTGATTCTTCAAAATCTGATGCACAACTTTGTTTTCCACCAACAGATAGAAAGATGGAGCAAAAACCGGAGGAGAAGCAATATAAGTGACAAAGATTATGGAAGGAGAGGGTGCTGTAGGGAGGGTTGCATCATCATCCTCCTCCGACGCAAACGCAAATGTTAGTAAGTTCTGGGATCGGAAATTCCGAGTTTTTCGCTTTTCTAGTTTTAATTCTTCTTTTATATTGTGATTTACTAGTTTGGGATTTTTAGACACTGAGTTGAGTGATTTTCAATGTGATTTACTAATTTGGGTTTTCACACACAAAGAGAGTGTTATAGAAGGGAAGGGTTTGGGAAAATTTCTGATGTTTGCGATACAAGCTGTGAAAATGGGGTATGAAAGACGTGAATGGTTGTTCTTGATTGGAATGTTAATGCTATTAAGTTTTATGAAGATATGGGTGCTAAGATTTTGCAGGAATATTGGAGACTTTGCAGACTCAATGGAGTTCTATGTGAAGGTCTCTAATTGTTGATTTCTACTTTTCTAGTTCTAGCTTCTACAGGCTGTATTGATTTCCCCAAATTTTGTAACTCAGAATCAATCAATACTAGAGGGTCCCTAATTATTGTTCTAAATTGATTTTCGCCGTGTTGTTGTTCTGTGTTAATATTGGCTTTACAATGTTGACCATCACTTCATCTATTGGATTAGTGTCATAAGTTCACCATGCTTTGAGTGATTTTTGTTTGCATAATTAGCATCTTTTCTTATAGTGATGGGAATGGTGTATAGCCACTTTCCAAGTTGAGCTTACAACTTTGATCTCTTTTTTTTTCCACTGGGTAGGATCTGCAGATATATATATCATTGACTATATCAAATACTTGCAGCTTCAAGTAAAGGTAACCTTTTAACTCCCAATGTTTTTCATAAATTGTAAACACACTTGCTCAGAAAGTTACTTCTAACTATTATTCCTATGCTCATAAATTACATGTGTATTAAATGATGGCAGAAGGGGTAAAAAGACATTTTACAATAAGTTAGGACAACATTAGTTCAATAAGCTAATTAAGGAAATTGTTTATTGCAGGAACTAAGCGGAAGTAGATTGCAAGCTGACTCAAATGCTATACCACTTGTTTTCACGAGGTACATTACATATCTTTATTTTAATATCAATACATACATTGTGCATGGCATCACTGTGAATTCATTATTCATGTGTGCTTGTCCAAATTGTGCTCTAAGCAAATGGTTTTTCATATCACAATGTCAAACTGTGAATTCATTATTTGTAGCTTGTATTGTGGTTGACACTTTAGCATTATTTTGTTGGCTCTATCTTGACTGGTGTTCAATTTATATTTATGCAATTGAATCTTTTTGAGGTAATCTGACTTACAAAATGCAGCAATATGGATTTTGATAAAACACAATTGCGTGTACCATTCGTTTTCTAGTTCAGCTATTTATTCTTAAGAGGTTATTTATGTTGGGAACATCATTGCTTGATTTGAGAACTTGATGTTAAGGTTGTAAGGAACTTGATCCATGTTTAATCTATGGATTTCTCAATCAGTATCATCATCCTAATTTCACAGCATCGCATTCTTGAGTTATAGCCAACGTTGTAATTGTTAATTTGGCATTTCTTTTTGGATCTGGTTTAAATATTTAATCTGGTTGTCACCCATTTTTCAGCTATTATCAATTCTAATGCTGGCTGATCTTGTTCCTGGAAGTAAAACTTCAATACTTGAAGAAGCATTGAATCGGAACTTACTGGCTACATTTCTTCTGGTAAACAATATATCCTTAGTGACTATGATATATAAGGCTCTCTCTCTCTCTCTGAAGATTAAAGTTATAATTTCCTCTAAATAGTTTGTATGCAGGCAAATATCCTCACTGGGTTGGTAAACATGTCTGTTGATACAGGTGTTTAAGTGTATATAGTTGTCAGTATTCTTTTCACAGTTTCATTCCTTATACCAGTTGTAATCGTACAGGAGCTTAGCAACCTGGGTCAATTAGAAGTTTTGTTTCCCTTCTTGACAAGTATTCTAGCCATGTAAGTAAGATTTGCTTTATCATTTGTTGTCTTTTTAATCAATTATTTATGCACTTTTTAATCAATTTCTTACCAGTGTTTTGTTGTGCAGGCCTATCATAATGAACTAGTTAGCAAGGTGGTTGATGAAAATTCAACAGAAGACTGGTTGTTACATGCGAAGGAACTTGTGCCTATTATCAGATTTATCAAGTCATCCATGTTTCTCAAAGAATGCTCTTTCCAAGGAACAATTGCAGGTTATGTCAAAGACATTAAAAGAAACAATTGATTTAGCTGATTTATGTTTGAAGGAGAAATATGAAGTTAAGCTTCATATTGATTGGTGTCTTTACTAGTTTTTAAGCTCTTTGATGCAGTAGAAGAAATAGTTGGATCAGTGAGTTGTATATTGATTGGTTGGTATACTGACTGAAATAATGAAACTAGTTTTTATACTGAAATAATGAAACTAGTTTTTAAGCTCTTTGATTTCAGTTCATTTACTAGTTTTTAAGCTCTTTGATGTTGTACTGAAATAATGAAACTAGTTTTTAATGAAACTAGTATACTGAAATAATGAAACTAGTTTTTAAGCTCTTTGATGTAGTTTTTAAGCTCTTTGATTTCAATTCATTTACTAGTTTTTAAGCTCTTTGATGTTGTACTTTGTGAGGCATGTATAAAAAGAAAGACATTTAGCATCGCTTGTTTCGAACAAGCGATGCTAAATGTCTTTTTTTTTATCAACAAAATGACATTTAGCATCGGTTGTTTCAAACAACCGATGTTAAATGTCATTTTTTTTTATCAAAAATGACTTTTAGCATCGGTTATTTGGAACAACCGATGCTAAATATCACTTTCAGGACATTTAGCATCGGTTGTTTCAAACACCCGATGCTAAATGTCATTTTTCAGGACATTTAGCATCGGTTATTTGGAACAACCGATGCTAAATGTCACTTTCAGGACATTTAGCATCGGTTGTTTCAAACACCCGATGCTAAATGTCATTTTTCAGGACATTTAGCATCGGTTGTTTCAAATAACCGATGCTAAATGTCATTTTCAGACAGCAAAAACTGTGATGAAATGGACATTTAGCATCGGTTATCTGAACACCCGATGCTAAATGTGACATTTAGCGTCGGTTAAATAACCGATGCTAAATGTCTGACATTTAGCATCGGGCGATTTAGCGTCGGGCGATAACCGACGCTAAATGTCCAATTTAACCGACGCTAAATGTCTTTTTTGCACTAGTGAATGTGTCTTTCCAGACAGTTGTAGTTGGTTCTATCTACATTAGAAGTGACTTGCCCCTACGGGAAAACTATTTCAGGAGTCCAATTTTCTAGCTATGGAAATCATGAGGGGAAGTGCGGGTCATTCCATAAAGGTGAATGGGAATCACTCAACAGTGTCGATGTGGTCGAAAGAGCGTGCATTGGAAAACAGTCATGTTCTATTAATGCGACGAGTTCCACATTTGGAATAAAAAAGGGTGGCATTGATGGTCAGCTAGTTGTGCAAATCGTTTGTGATGGATCTAATCCCGAGGATAATCGTGTACTAGGTGTTCACCGAGACTAGTTAGTGTTACACTACAACAATAAAGCTCATTTCCTGCCAAACTTTCCGACGAAAATATACTCCGTCGCAAATTGCGATGGGTTTGCGACGAAATGTTCGTCGGAACCAATCAGGTACAATTCTCACTCAACATTTCCGACCAAAATATATTTCGTCGCAAATTTTCGACGGACACTTCCGTCGGAACCCACTAAATTTCCGTCGGAAACCATGAGACACGAATTAAAACAAAAGGAGAACCCTCGAAGCTCATTTCACTCTCTTCCTCACAAACCCTCGAAGGCTCTCTCACTCTCTCCTCAAACCAGCAGCGCCTCTCCTCCACCACTCCTCCCACTCTCCTCCTCTCCTCTCTCACTCGACCGTCTTTCACTTTCACTTCTCACTCTCTCACCTCACTTCGGCCTCTTCCCTCACCCTCCACTCTCCTCCTTCAACCTCTTCCCTCCTCTTCCCTCAACCTCTTCCCTCCTCTGCCCTCTTTCGTTCATTTCAGACTTGTTTCTTCAAATCCCTAACTTGCAAATGAACCCTAAACCCCCAAATCCCTAAATCCCCAAATCGCATGCTACGTTCTACCCACAATCGTTCGGTTACCACTCAACCCACAAAATCTACTCAATTTTTCCCTTCCTTCGCAAACGTTTTGCCTTCCATCGCCTCCACAGTGAAGCTTCTGTTACCATACCTTCAACGCGTAGATGAATTGCAGAAGCACGAACCTCTCGTCGTTTATTACTGTAAGTATCTATCGTTTTCTTTTTGTATTTTGATTTTAGATCGATTCCTAATTTTGATTATTGCTTCGTAACTTCTTAAATTCGAAATATCCTAATAATCGTTGTAATTATGAATTTTTTTGGTAAATCTAGGTCTATTATATTCGATGGAATGGGGGTTGAGGATTCCACAGAGTGAGCGCACCAAGAAGCTTGGCCATGATGCTCATGAAGCTTGGCCATGGTGCTTAGGAGTGTGAGGGAGCTTCTTAGCAGAGGAGGAGATTTCAAGGCTCAAAGTCATGCTTAAGAACAAGAACAAAGAGGTAAGAAACTTTGTTTCTTTTTGTTTTCCTTTTCTGAATCTGATTTGCAACTTTGGGTTGAGAATTAGATTAGGTCATAATTGCAATTATGGGTCTTTGATTTTTCACTAATGGTTAAAACTTGATTGAATTTTCAGTGTTTATTATCAGGTCAGTGTTAAGATATTGGCAAGTGTACCAAATCGTTCAAGTAATAAAATCGGTAAGAACCGGATATCGTCCTCAAGGATCGAAGTCAATTTACTAAGACGTTGACAACAGCTAATAGAAACCAAATTAAAAGGGGTTTGTTTGATAATTGTTGAGCTATCAAGCTCGAAGTAAAGCAATTAAATATTTTTGTGTTTTTAATAATAAAAGCCGAAAAACGAGTTGAAAGAATACGAGGGAAAAGAATGCCAGGGACGAATTCCTATTGATTTCACTCTATTGCCACTGATTTAATTGGAAAGTTAATCTCTCTCTCTTTAATCTTGCTATCAAACTCACAACATTAACCAATTCCTAGTTCCTTAGGTACTAGTCCTTTGTCGATAACTAAAAGCCCTAATCCCTTAGGTGATTCTAATTACCAACAAGCATTAAAGTAAGAATTTGTAATATACTACAACTCATAGATTATTCCTAAACCACAAATTGAAGGTATCGAAATTCAAACATTCAAGAATAAAACTCCCATTTCATAATTGAACAAAAGATCATTGTATGAGTTTTCCAACCATAAAAAGCATTAAGCGTAGAAATTCGATACACAAAATACGAGAGAGTACGGTACAAATACGATACTAAACCAGCGACAATATAGTTACATCAATATTCCTTCATCCCTAACATAAAGAAATTTAGCTATTCATGATTAATGAAGAGAAATAAAGAAAATTACAAGTGGAAGATGATGATGAACACATATGAAGCTTCAATCCTTGTTCCCAAGTCTTGATTCTTCAGTAGCCGGCAGACGGAATCGCTCCTCTTTCAGTTCTAGGGTTCCAAAAACGTCCAAAAGTCCCTCAAAACGCGTCCTGGATCTGTTTTTGACGCAAGCACAGTAATTTCGCGCTCCAGTGGCGCGGCGCACGCCACTTACGCGCAGAGAGGCAGAAGGCGCTGTGAACTCGCGCACCATTGGCGCGCCGCGCGTCACTTACGCGCCCTGGAGAGATGCGTCCTCATGATTCTTCTGTTGTCTCGCGCGCCTCTTGCGCCAGTATTAATCTTATGCCATTGTCTATGCTGAAGAGACTTGGTGGTGGTGAGGTGAAGCCGACTAGAATGTCTCTGACACTTGCTGATCGATCAATAAAATATCCTTATGGAGTGTTGGAAGATGTTCTGGTCAGAGTTGACAAATTCCTATTTCCGGTAGACTTTGTGATACTTGACATGGAGGAAGATGCAGAGGTACCACTTATTCTGGGAAGACCATTTTTAGCCACAGGACGAGCTTTGATTGATGTGCAACAAGGGAAGCTAATCTTAAAGTTCCAGGATGAGAAGATCACTTTTAATGTTTTTGAAGCTATGCGCCATCCTGATGACAAAGGACAGTGTTTTAGGGTGGATGTACTTGATAATTCTGTGAAAGAGACCTTTAGACAGGAAGTACCATCTCCTCCATTGGAGAATGTAATTGTAAACTCTATTGAAGAAGCAGAAGAGAATCTGGGGAGTGAAATAGAAAACTGTATTCTGCAGTTTGAAGCTTCTCAGATAGAAAATGTGTCAAAGAAAAAAGAAGAGCTAGATAGGGGGGAGAGTCCCGAGAAAAAGATCCCTGAATTGAAGCAACTCCCCTCTCATCTGAAGTATGTTTTCCTTGCAAATGATGATTTTCATCCAGCTATCATTAGCAGCTCTTTGACCAAATTGGAAGAGGAGAAGCTGATGAGGGTACTAAGAAGCAACAAAAATGCGTTGGGTTGGACTATCTCAGACCTCAAGGGGATAAGTCCAGCTTTTTGCATGCACAAAATCAAACTGGAGGAAGAATTCAAACCTGTGATCCAACCTCAGCGGAGATTAAATCCTACAATGAAAGAGGTGGTGCGTAAGGAAGTTTTAAAGCTCTTAGAGGCCGGCATGATTTATCCTATCTCAGATAGTTCATGGGTGAGTCCGGTTCATGTGGTCCCTAAGAAGGGGGGTATGACGGTAGTGAAGAATGACAAGAATGAGCTGATTCCGACTCGAACTGTTACGGGTTGGAGAATGTGTATAGACTACCGGAGGTTAAACCAGGCAACCAGGAAGGACCACTTCCCATTGCCATTCATGGATCAGATGTTGGAGAGGTTGGCTGGACAAGCGTTCTATTGCTTTCTGGATGGATACTCTGGGTATAACCAGATAGCAGTAGACCCAGAAGACCAAGAGAAGACAGCTTTCACGTGTCCCTTCGGTGTGTTCGCATATCGGAGGATGCCCTTCGGGTTGTGCAATGCTCCAGCGACTTTTCAAAGGTGCATGCTTTCTATTTTCTCTGATATGATGGAAACTGCAATTGAGGTATTTATGGACGATTTTTCTGTTTTTGGTTCTACTTATGATTCTTGCTTGGCTAACCTTGATGCGGTTTTAAAACGATGCACTGAAACCAATTTAGTTTTGAATTGGGAGAAGTGCCACTTTATGGTCAAGGAAGGTATTGTGCTTGGCCATAAAATTTCTGCAAAAGGCATTGAGGTTGACCAAGCGAAAATCGAAGTGATAGAAAAGTTACCTCCTCCTCTAAATGTAAAAGGAGTGAGAAGTTTTTTAGGACACGCCGGTTTTTATCGACGTTTCATAAAAGACTTCTCCAAGATTGCAAAACCTTTATGCAATCTACTTGTTAAGGAGGCTGAGTTTGTATTTGATAATGATTGTCTGTATGCTTTTAATATCCTAAAGGAAAAACTGGTCTCTGCTCCAGTCATAGTAGCCCCAAATTGGGATGCTCCGTTTGAGCTCATGTGCGATGCAAGTGATTACGCAGTGGGTGCTGTATTGGGGCAGAGATCAGAGAAATTTTTTCATGCCATTTACTATGCTAGCAAGGTCTTAAATGAGAATCAAGTCAACTATGCAACAACCGAAAAAGAATTGCTAGCCATAGTATTTGCATTGGAAAAATTTCGTTCCTATTTGGTTGGATCGAAAGTAATTGTTTTTACTGACCATGCAGCAATTAAATATCTGCTAACCAAGGGCGAGTCTAAGCCTCGACTCCTTAGATGGATTCTGCTTTTGCAGGAATTTGACTTGGAAATCAAGGACAAAAAAGGGAGCGAGAACGTGGTAGCAGATCATTTGTCAAGGCTAGAGAACAAAGAAGTGACTGCTCTAGAAAAAGAAATCCTGGAAGAATTCCCGGATGAAAAGTTGCTTGCCATTGTAGAAAGACCTTGGTTCGCCGACATTGCAAATTACAAGGCAGCCGGAAAGGTCCCGGAAGATCTCACATGGCAACAAAAGAAAAAGTTCCTCCATGATGCCAAACATTACCTGTGGGATGATCCTTATCTCTACAAGGTTGGGACGGATGGACTTTTAAGAAGATGTGTGTCTAGTGCAGAAAGTAAAAACATTCTCTGGCATTGTCATGACTCTCCCTGTGGAGGGCACTATAATGGGGAACGCACAGCTGCCAAGGTTCTCCAATCTGGTTTTCACTGGCCATCCCTCTTCAAGGATGCACATGACTACGTGAGAAGCTGTGACAAATGCCAAAGGACTGGCAATATTTCACGTAAGGGGGAGATGCCATTGAATCCAATCCTTGAAGTAGAAGTGTTTGATTGTTGGGGCATAGATTTTATGGGACCATTCCCACCCTCTTTCAATTGTGAGTACATCTTGGTGGCAGTCGACTATGTCTCCAAGTGGGTTGAAGCTAGTGCCACTGCTAAGAGTGATTCCCAAACTGTGGTTAAATTCATAAAGAAGAACATCTTCTCTAGATTCGGTGTGCCAAGAGTCCTAATCAGTGATGGGGGTAGCCACTTTTGCAACACCCAACTCAACAATGTTCTCTCCAAGTATGGTGTTACGCATAAAGTGACAACTCCTTATCATCCTCAGAGCAATGGTCAAGCAGAAGTCTCAAACAGAGAGATTAAGAGGATCTTGGAAAAGACAGTTGGAAGCTCAAGAAAGGATTGGTCGTTGAAGGTAGACGATGCGCTTTGGGCATATAGAACAGCCTATAAGACACCTTTAGGCATGTCACCGTATCAATTGGTTTATGGTAAAGCTTGCCATTTACCGGTTGAACTTGAGCACAAAGCGTATTGGGCACTAAAGTTTTTGAATTTTACCACTTCGGCCTGTGGGGAAAAGAGAATCCTACAACTACACGGATTGGATGAGATGCGTCTGCAAGCATATGAGAACAATAAGATCTACAAGGAAAAAATGAAAGCGTACCATGACAAGAACATTTCAAGAAAAGAATTTCATCCAGGGCAACAAGTGTTGCTGTTTAACTCTAGACTCAAGTTGTTTCCCGGGAAATTGAAATCCAAATGGTCAGGGCCTTTTGTAGTCAAAGAAGTGACACCATATGGAGCAATTGAAGTAGAGGAACCTGAATCAAAAAGATCCTTCAAAGTTAATGGGCAGAGATTGAAGCCATACTTGGGCGAAGTAGTGGAGAGAGAGAAGCTGACATTGGTTTTAAGCGACCCTTAAAACCGGAGGTAACGTCAAGCTAGTGACGTTAAAGAAGCGCTTATTGGGAGGCAACCCAATTTTCTCAACCTTTATCTCTTTTATTGTTTCGCATTATTTCCTTTAACTTAGGCATTTTAGGATTTACTAAGATTCACAAGTCTGTCTAGTCGAGCGCGGGTGGCGCACCATTGGCGCGCCGCGCGCCAGGAAGTGCCTGCTGTGCCTGTAATTTCTGTTGCCCAGCGCGCCAGTTGCGCATAAGTCACGCACCGCGCGCAGGGGGGCGCCTGTTGCATCTGAACCTTCTGTTGCCCAGCGCGCCAGTTGCGCGTAAGTTGCGCGCCGCGCGCAGGGGAGCGCCTGTTGCATCTGATCCTTCTGTTGCCCAGCGCGCCAGTTGCGCGTAAGTTGCGCGCGCGCGTGGCTGGGGGTATAAAGCTCGCGCAGCACTCACGCTGCTGCATCATTTTCACGCGTGGGTTGCTCCAAGTAAGGGATTTTCAAATTTTCTTCCAAAAAAGGGTGCCAATCTTGGATTTTGCTTGTGGGGTTTTGCAATTATACCTTCCTTTCTTCATATTCTTCATTTATCAAGTAAGTTTCCTCCTCTCAATCTTAATTCATGCAACATTCATCTTAAGCTATCAATGAAAAACTCAAACTTTTGAGGATGTTTTTGCTAAGAGTTTGTATTAGAAATGTGGTAGAGGTAATGTATGTGATTAGGAATGGGTAATAGAATAAGTTTGGGGTTGATAAGGTTAATGGTAAGTTGTTGTTCATGAGTGGAACAAGTGTGCACACTAAGTGTTTGATAAATTGCTTAAACTAGGATCTCATGAGCAACAAGCTTGCAATTGTCTACCACAAGCTTGTCCTTGCAATGAATTTGTTTTTATGATGTGAACTCAATATTTTCCTCGAGCAAAACAATGTTCTATGTGACTCTGGTTGAAAGAAGGAGTTATGTAATGTGTGTATGCTAACCTTGACCAATTTTGTGCAAAATTGCTGTTTTTCGTATGGTGGGCGCAGGTGATGGCTGGTTCGGGCAAGAAGAGAAAGACTGTTAGACGTGGTTCGTCATCCCATTCCGACCAACCTGAGTATAATTCTCATTTGTTTAGGTCTCTCGGGTGCGAAAAGTTCCACGAGACTATTGCTGTGGATTCTAAGTTTGTTAAGGAAAAGGCTCTTTTCCTCCCCCCGGGCGAATTTGAAGAAATAAGACAAAACATCAGTGACCGGGGGTGGGAGCAATTTGTGGCATATCCCAAGGAAGCAAGCAGAGCTTTGGTGTATGAGTTCTTCTCCAATGTGTTCCCCAAGCCAGCTATTGATGGGGATTTAGTATTCTCAGGGTCCAGAAGTTTTGTGCGGGGCTGTTGGGTTCCCTATGACATTGATACTATTAATGAACTGTTTGGGTTAGTTGCTGTGCCTGTTTTAGATTGCTTTCTTGGAACCAAGATCAGTAACCGCAATCTTAAGGCTAACTCAGAACATGCAGCTGAGGTTTGTGCTACAT
This sequence comes from Astragalus membranaceus, assembly GCA_039519185.1. Classification (NCBI taxonomy): domain Eukaryota; kingdom Viridiplantae; phylum Streptophyta; class Magnoliopsida; order Fabales; family Fabaceae; genus Astragalus; species Astragalus membranaceus. The sequence goes on along the minus strand of CM076847.1, from coordinate 103,264,625 downwards.
TGTGTCAACCAGGGGCAGATTGGGTCAGAAACGCTAGTGGGGAGCCACAGAAAATTATGGTAAATTCTCTTACACCAGTGGCAAGAGGATGGGCAGCGTTCATTCTTTCCACCATATGCCCAAGTTCCAATCAGACTGAGCTGAATTTCCCCAGGGCGACCTTAGCCTCTTGCATCATTAGAGGAGAGCTGGTCAACTTGGGATGGGTGCTTGAGAATGAGATTAGAAGCTTTGCAAATTTCAAGGGTGGGGCGTTGCCCAGATATTGGAGGCATGCTAGCCTCGTTTCGCTGCTGTGTAAAAAAGCGGGTGTTGTAGCTGATCCAAAGGAGGCCACCATTTCGCCAGCTGCTGCTATCACTGGGGGCTGGATCAGAGCTAGAACCGGACAAGAGCACCAGGGCCATAGAGAGGAGCAACCCCATGAGCAGCCAGATGAGAACGAACCAACTTTCACCATGGAAGATTTTCAGGCTGGGCCATCTGCTGAGGATTTCCAGCAGCTGCAATCAAGAATGGAGGCTCTCACAGCCAATCAGGATGAGTTGAGGAGGACCCAACTGAGGATGGGAGCAGAGTATAAATTTGGGATGAGAAATCTTTACAAAGCCTTGTGTACTATGCAGAGTGGAAGGCAGTTGGACCCAGATGCCGACATCTTTCGGGCACTTCCGCAGTAGACCCTGGTTTTGCTCTCTTCCCCTCATCTCTGTCTTACTTGATTGTGTATTTTGGTGTTTTAATTCCTTTAGTTGTCATTGCTTTATGTTTTGCTGTTTTCCGTTGTGTCTGTTCATAGGCCTTCCCTATCTATTATCAGTGAGGACACTGCTGTGTTTTAAGTGGGGGGGAGGACCTATTGTCGTGTGTCGTGTCTGTTTTTTTTTTGTATGGTAAGCATTCATAAAAAAAAAGAGACAGTTGAGCTAGCTTGGTGATGATCTGGTGAGATTTGAGCGGATAGTACCCCAGTGGTGATTGAATTAGTGCATGCTTGTTTCTACACTCATAACCAAAGCGCAGGTGGAACTTAGTGATCCTAGGGATGAGTTTAGTTGAGCTAGCTGTCTGGTGGACCATGGGAGTGCCAAATTTTTACTAAAGATTTAGGGTAGCTGTAGAAGCTAAGTTGGGGGTGCATCGGTTGTATTAAGGCTGGGTATGAAGATTGTAGGATGGTCAGTGCCGTGTGTGTGCGCGTGAGTGCAGCACTGCAGCGTCCACCCGTAACGCTGTAGTGTATGCCGGGTGTGTGTGTTAGTACGCGTGAGTGCAGCACTGCAGCGTCTACCCGTAACGCTGTAGTGTATGCCGTGTGTGTGTGTGTTAGTGCGTGTGAGTGCAGCACTGCAGCGTCTACCCGTAACGATTGTAGTGTATGCCGTGTGTGTGTTAAGTGTGTTTGTGAATAAGTGGAAAAATCCACATAGTTGTGTAATTGCTGCAAATGTCCCGAAGTAACTGCTGAGTAAATTTAAATCTTTGATGTAATGAAGGGGCTGCAGCCCAAAAATTTATGCTGTGTAATGCGTGTGTGTTTGTGTTGAAGTAGTTGTGCACTGGCCTAATCTGAAATGCCTAATTAAGACCCTTGTCGTTGCCTTGAAGCCCCTCAATCTTATGTGAAAACGCTAGTCTACCCTTTGTGTTGAACCATCTTTGGCATTCCCGGAAGGAAACCCTCTAGTCTTAGCTAAATGCATTGCGAAACTAGCTATGTTCCAACTGAGTTAAATGTCACACACGCACTATTGAGCAAGTATGTGCTAGGGAAAGTACCATATGGGGGATTGAATTCGAGTGGCCAGTCTGAAAGTTGACGCTCAACTTGTCTCTGTGATATTCGTGTTAATTAGTGGATTCTACTTGATTGCTGGTTATCTGGTTTTGGTTTGTCTTGTCTTTGCTTGAGGACAAGCAAATGTCCAAGTTGGGGGTTGTGATGAACCCTCATCACATGATGTGGTTCATAGTTTTCAAGAGAGTTTTTATACAAATTTAGTGATGAATTAGTTAAATTCTGTGATGAATTGTTCGGAATTTTGCTTTGTGGAATTTACTTGCTTGGCAGTGTTTATGCTTGGTTTGTTGTATTTTTGTGCCCAGGGAATAGGTGGAACGAAAAGACAAGGCACTGCAAACAAATGAAAGAAGAGCGCAGGAGTTGGAAGTGGCGCGCCACTCACGCGCGGCGCGCAAGAGGCGCGCGAGACAACAGAAGAATCATGAGGACGCATCTCTCCAGGGCGCGTAAGTGACGCGCGGCGCGCCAATGGTGCGCGAGTTCACAGCGCCTTCTGCCTCTCTGCGCGTAAGTGGCGCGCGCCGCGCGTGAGTGGCGCGCCACTCCCAACTCCTGCGCTCTTCTTTCATTTGTTTGCAGTGCCTTGTCTTTTCGTTCCACCTATTCCCTGGGCACAAAAATACAACAAACCAAGCATAAACACTGTCAAGCAAGTAAATTCCACAAAGCAAAATTCCGAACAATTCATCACAGAATTTAACTGATTCATCACTAAATTTGTATAAAAACTCTCTTGAAAACTATGAACCACATCATGTGATGAGGGTTCATCAGTCAGGTTCTAATTGCTACGCTCGTGCCTAGAAATAATGTTTCTTGTTGCATCTTTCTTGCTGATTTCAGTCATCTTCCATAAGATGATATTGTTTTAATTGTAAGTTTTTTACGAGTTTGGATTAACTTTTTGGTTTTTTGAAACCTTTCAATTGGAATACGTTTGTGTTTTTTCGCTTGAAAATTAATCCTCATAAGCTTATAGTATTTGTAGATAAGTTGAATAAGTGAATTTTTGATGAGATTGATATGCAGAAGTTAATTTTAGTTTAGCTCAAAAGGTTGTTCTAATAAAAGTCTGATAGTTATTGCAAGCTTTTATTTCTTTCCTCTCAAGTGTTTTATGGAGATGTCAAAATCATCTATGAGTAACTTTTTTTCTCTGTTGAATTTGCAGGTGGAGAAGTTGAAGGATTTGTGCTTGAAACAAAAGAGAGGAAATCAAATCACTAAAGAGTGCATTACTGGTCCCAGATGTTATGAATTCTCAGCTTCAGGAACTCGTAGAGAAGCAAGGCTCAGACTTGAAGGAAGCAAAACAAGTCATTCCAGCTCTACAACTGCAAGTTTCTTCTCTCACTGGTCAGCTTCAGAGCCTTGCAGATAATCTTGTAGAGGTATGTATATCTGTAGCATTCTACAGGAACTTATTTGAGGGGGTGCTTATTTTCACATTTATGTTTATCTGTAGCATTCTACAGGAACTTTTGTCCATCCCTCAGGAGTTGACCGACCTATGCAACAAATTATAGATACCTTACCACGACTGCTTGGTGAGAAGAAGGGCCTAGATTTTTGGGTTTCGGTTGATCTTGTATCTTTTGCAGAAGTTAGTTTGGGCTCATGGCTAGTCAAATTTGACAAGTGGGAGTTATATGGTGAGATTATTTTTCTAACTTTAATTCATTATCTTTTGCAAAAGGTTGTTTAGATAAGTATTGGTTTTATTGTTATTCCTTTTATAATTTGATTTATTTAATCTTTCTATCACTTGTTCTTCTTTGGCTTATTAAACTTTGTTCTCTGTCATCCAAAATCAGGGAATACGTTAAGGTGTTGTTTAACAAAGGTTTTGATGAATTCATAGGTGACCCTTTGTACTCAGTTTTTACAAATTTCTGCCCTTATTTTTTATATTTTAGATGAAAATTCTGATATAAATTTACCTAATAATAGATTGTGGATTTTGGCAGGCTAATGCCCCAGATGAGTTTACATGGATGCACTTACATCAGACTTGATTGGATGCACTTGCATCGCAACCAGAAGACTCAGACTATTGATGAGGTCCAAGATTTTTCAAATTTGTTGTTTTTACACACTCACTTGTATTAATCTATACAAATACAAGTGAGTGTTAACATTAAAAACTAAACTTCTTTTAATTCTTATGATCAAGCTGCATTCTGATGAAAGCATTTAATTTATCTTCTGTTACTATTTTAATGTCAGTGAGTTCCAGCAACTCTGGCTCTAAATGTTCAGTTCATCAGCTAGAGAATATAGATGAGAATGTTCCTGCAGACTGGCCAGCATCATCTTGTGCCCAGCCTCTGATGCAAGTTATTTGAGCAGTTGCCTAAAGGGTGTTGCCCTCCTATTTCGCCAAAAGAAGGTGATGAAACGAAGGTACTTACTTTACTACTCATGTTAACTCTCTCATATGGTGATAAATATAGTCATAAAGGACTATAAATAATTTGGCCTTTTGAGTTTCCATTAAGAATTGGAAGTCTGTCATTTGGTGTTAGCATGCTTTAATGAAGAACCACTTTCACTAGTACAAAAATTGGAAAAGAATTGGAGATTTTAAGTCGGTTCCCAAATTATCCGACTTCAAAGGTAGGCGCGGTGGCAATTTTGTAATTAATATTGAAAAAATTCTGGCGCACACCGTTTAAAGTCGGGCGAAATGTTACCCGACTTGAAATATTAAGATTTATAATAGCCATTTCCTTAATCTCGCAAAATATTCCACACACAGAAGACCAAAGACAGGAACCCTCGCTCTCTCCCCGGGGTCACTGTCTCTCCCACCCTCACCCTCGTTATTGCTCTCCCTGTCCCCTGCGCTGTTGCTGTCTTCGTCATCCTCACCATTGCCGTCTCCCTCTATGTTTCCCTCACCGTCGATTCAGGTCTTGGCAGAAGATTCAGAAGCCGTTCTAAGTGTTTGTTGTCGCAAGGTATGGTTTCTTTTAATCTTTCTTTTGATGAAACAACTTTAGGTTTGGGTTGTTCAGATTTGTGATAGGAAGTCGAAAGACTTTGATAATCTCCAAAGGGTTTGGATTTGGGTTGTTCTGGTTTGGGTTGTTCTTCCTTCTCGAAGACCCTTTGACCCTCCACGCAGGTCCTGGCTTCACTTGTCAAGTAGTTTCCCACCTTGCAGAACAATAAGGGTTGTTCTAGGTTTCAGCAAGTTACCGCTTGTATTGGTAATTTCACATGAATAACTATATACTTCCGTGGTTATACGTGGTTGTATATATGAGATGCAATGTAATTCAACGAAATTAAGATGTAACCATGAAATGTGCTTTATTATCTCCAAAGGCTTGAAATCACTTGTTAATGAACTTAGGGATTTTGCTATTAAAAGTGTGGTGTTCATTCTTGATACTTTGAATTCTCTGTTTCTGGTATTAGATATTGTTCATTCACAGCCATTGGTATTAGATATTGTCCGTCTTCATCACCTATGGGCTATGGCTCCCCAGACTATTCCAGGGTCCCCTTGTTGTGATGCCATGTTTGGCTTGAGTATAATTACTAACTCTGGTGATGATATGCATTCTGTTTGTAGATGCTTAATGAGCCTCATTGAAACTTCAAACCCAAATGCAAGGTCCTCTCTCTCTCTCTCAATAGCATTTTGGTTCATATTCACAATTCACTTGTTTCGTTTTTTCTTTATTGGTTTTCTTTACAATCTTATGATTTCGAGCACAAAACTGACTTTCTCCACGTTATGTAGCATAGATTTTAGAAGTTATTGTGTTGAGTTTAGAGGTAACTTGGTTCAGCTGTGAAGAAACAATTGCGGTCAAATCAACAACATTTGTCTGCAGTAGTAGCAATTAAAGTTGCAATTGAAAACCTTGTATGGTTGATTGATGATCATTTTTAAGTAATAAAAAATTACAGATACAAAATGAAGGTTATTTACTGCAAATAGGAGCTAAGGATACTTTGTTAAATGCGCTTCTTCGTGCTGTCCAAAGATTTAGTACTGGTCCTCCAGGTGCATTGCTTTTCTATCCTTGTTTTATAAATCTGCTGATGCTCTTTTCATGGGAAGTGCTATGTAGACTTTTTTAGTTTTCTAAAAAAAGGTGAAATGTTTAGAATAATCTGGTTTAATTGAAATTGGCTTTTTGTTATTGTCATGACAGCTTTTAACACAAATCTGTCATGGCTGCTGATTTCCGAGGTTATGTGGAGGTTGTGTTTGAGAATCCTGAAGACACTTTGCATTCATGGCACATTGATGGCATAGCTTCTTTGTAGTAGGGTAAGTTCACCTAGACACGTAATACCATTCTGGTATAGATTTCAATCATTCATTTCATTCCTTTTCTCTTTACTGGTATTAAGATGCTTCAGCTGCTAATTTTATACCCTAAATTGCTAATTAACTTATGTCTTTTTGCCTTTCAAGTTGCACATATGATTTTTTTTCTCTTCATAATGATACATAGTATGTAAATTAATTGGAATTTACAGAATGGATGGAGGAAAATGGTCAGCAGTTAAGAGATACAATTTCTCGTTCCACGGTTTAGGTAGTCTAGTTTGTTATCCCTTGCAACAGGTCTTAATGTTTGCTTTGCAACATGTCTTAATGTTTGCTGCTTGCTTATAAGTTATAAAGGGAACCTTTGGTAACATGTCCTTCTATCTCTTATATGTTTCAGCTGAGCCCATGTTGTTCTTCCGTTTTCCCATCTCTGTTACTGTTGTTATTGTTATTGTTATTTTTTTACTTCCTGTTTCCTCTACTTCTTTGGAATTTGGGTCATCGATGGCTATGGGTAGTTGATGGCTACATGATACCCAAATATCCACCCTTAGGTATTAAATTTGAATCTTCATTCATGAATCTCATGATGCCGCCTCATATGCAGTCATCGATCCATTACTTACTGGCCTAAGTAAGTTACTGACATAGGCTAATAAGAGAGTATTGCTTAAAACATGAAACTGTGATTATTCAATACCAAGTTGGTCAAATTAAATTAGGACTTGTAACAAGTAGGACTAAGCATTTGATATGCCTTACATAAGTGTTGTGCTACTTCTAGTAGGACATGTACAATACCAATTGGTTTTATAAATTACCATAAAACTTTCCTGCTCTAAAATCTTAACTTTGTTATTGCTTGCAGGTCTGAAGTGGAGAAATTCAGTATGGAGGTGGTCACCAACCAGCTGTAACAAAGAAATTTAGTTTCTTTACATTTGTTTTGAGCATAAGATGAAGTTGATAAATTATTACCATAAGTTTTCTTAATATTCAATTTTTCAGGGGTTCGCCATATTCAAGTGTGGTTTGCCATATTCAATTTATTACTTAGTTTCTTAACATTGTGTTGTGAAGCTGTGTAGTGTGGTTTGCCATATTCAAGTGTGGTTTGCCATATTCAATTTATTACTTAGTTTCTTAACATTGTGTTGTGAAGCTGTGTAGTGTGGTTTGCCATATTCAGTTTTTTTTTATGTGGATATTCAGTTGTTCATAATACACCATTATCTATGTTGACTTTTCTCTTCTATTTTTCTCTATTGAGTTTTCAGCAATGGAGTTAGCTTTAGAGAAGTTAACAAATGAGAAACTTCTGAATATGCACAGTGTAATGCCTCTTTACCTTTTTTACTTTTTGTTGCAAATTTTTGTAACAAGTCATAAATTATTTGATCTGTTGTGGTCAAGGCTAATCAATTGATGATTTGTGAATAATAGGTTGCTGACTAAAACAATGACCCTGAAATGGCACATTTCATTCAACACATGTTTTTCAGTGAATAGGTGAAACTGATCTAAATCATACACGTGGATAAGGATGATGTGCTCATGCAAATTAGGAAATGTCATTTAAATAAGATGTAATGGTGTTGATTGTTTGCATTCTGATTTTGGATAATGAGCCTATTTACATGTGGATTTGGTTTTCTTTAGAATTCATAGTTTTAATTATTGGTTATGAAAAGAGTTGTTCATCCCCCTAGCCGATAGTATATATGAAATCTAAGAGTTGAACTCTAGATTTAAGTGTAGTACTTTAATTATCCATGTATGTTCGTGTTCCTCTTGGCTAGCTGCTAAAATTATGTGCTGAAAATATTTGTATGAAGGGAGAAGCAAAAAAAAACGAAATAAATTCAAAAAAATAAACACTTTTAAAGTCGGATGTTTAAGGGATCCGACTTTAAAATTACACTTTCAAAGTCGGATGTATACTTAATCCGACTTTAAATGTATTCCACATTGGCCAGAAACACAGCGTACAATACGTAATTAAGACTTTTTAAGTCGGACCAGTATTCGACTTTAAAAACTTTGGCTTTCTAAGTCGCTTTGATAGAAGTCGGACTCACATCCGACTTTAAAAGTCCCAAATATCCGACTTTAAATCCTGTTTTTCCACTAGTGTTTTTGTTGTTACTTGTCAGCTAAATAAGCTTAAATTTTCATTTTAAAATCAATTACTAACTAAAGGGGAATTCAGATAAGTCACTCATCAAATGAAGTTGTACTAGTTTCCTCTTGTCAATAACATAGTAACCTATCATTTTCAGGATTTATTTTTACTCCACCAAGCACTTTCTCAAGAATTCCTTTCCAGTCTAAACTTGCTGAGAAATGGGGTATCTTACATTCAACCTTGTTGTGATTATCCTCATTACTTATACTTAAAAACCAGCTCAATCTGTTACTATACCAAGTAGTTTTCATTTCTTCCTTTTTTTAAACGAAGACTTGCTGCACATTTTTGCTCACCAGCTTTACAGGAGTTTGCTAAGAGGAAAGACAATGGGAAGGTGGTTGAAAGATCAGAAGGAGAGGAAAAAGCAGGAAATTAGGACCCATAATGCTCAGTTGCATGCTGCAGTATCTGTGGTTGGTGTTGCTGCAGCTGTTGCAGCTTCAATAGCATCATCTGAAAAGCCTAATGACAAACACAAGAACCCTACTATGGCTTCTGCTGCAATTGCAACTGCAGCAGCTTTAGTAGCTTGCATTGAGATTGCAGAAGATATGGGAGCTGAACAGGATCAAATCATAACAGCAGTCAACTCTGCCATTAATGCAAAAACCAATGGAGATATTATGACTCTAACAGCCAGAGCAGCTACTGGTATCGGAATGTAAAGTCCATTTACTAAAATAAACTTTGTTTATCAAATGTTTCACTTATTATTGAATTTTGATGCAACTATAATATTCCATGTAAGAGTCAGTTGATTGCATAAATTAACCTGAGTTTTTCCATATTCCTTTGTGACATTGATTGTGTGTGGCTTAAATTGGATGGTAAACCTTCTGACCAACAGGAATGTTAGATAAATGAAAAGAAGTCAAGAATGCTAATAACTGAATACATATGTAGAAATCCACATAAAGCGTATAATTTAATTTTTTTTTATTTTTTTTTAAAATTTCCGACGGATTTCCGACGAATTTCCGACGAAAATGTGTTAGAGTTTGCGACGACTTTGCCACGGATATTTGCGACGGATTTCCGACGACTTTGCGACGGAGATATTTGCGACAACAAAAGCCGTCGGAAACGATTTGCGACGAGCGATTTTGCGACGAAAATTTGTCCGTCGGAACGTCCGTCGGAAACGTTAATTTGCGACGAAAATCAGTGCGTTTCCGACGGATTTTGTCGTCGGGAATCGTCGATTTTCCTGTAGTGTTAGTGCTAGAAGTTTTTTTTAAATCTACATTCAAGAACTTTGATAAATCTTGCGTGTTGTAAATATCATGTTTTCCTTTCTCTCGTTGCCTCTCTCACCTTACTTACACACTCACACACTCATATATATATATATATATATATATATATATATATATATATATATATATATATATGAATCCTTAGTTAGGGTTGTTAGCACATTGGGTTGGACAATGAGTTCCATTGAAGGATCTCAATAATTTGAAACAACAACCTGGTCAACCTGGTCAACCTGTTTATGAGTTCTTAGCACAAATGGAAGTTATTTGGAATCAATTCACTTCTTGTGATCCCTCTCTAAAAGATGTTGCTGACTTGAATGCATATGAGACTCATTGTGATCGTATTCGCCTTATTCAGTTTTTGATGGCTCACAGATGATTATGAACCAGTTCGAGCATCCTTGTTGCACCAGAACCCTTTGCCTACATTGGAAAATGCTCTTCCTTGTCTCAAGTCTGAAGAAACTAGAGTCGGACTTGATCGTCCACAAGCTGATGTTGCCTTCGGAGTTACAAATAAAACTTCAAAATTTTGTCGTCATTGCCGTAAGCCAGGGCATTCTTCCTCTGATTGTCCCACTGTTGAATGTCATAACTGCATGAAAAAGGGGCATATTGCTTCGAATTGTTGTTGATATTGCAAGACAGTTGGACACTTGATTCATAATTATCCTAGTCATCCTCCACGATCTGATCAGAACAGGAATCAACATCGTCCTAACTCTTCTAAGCTTGCACTTGCTCATGGAAATTCAAGTGTGGGTGACTCACACTTGGGGGGACATGTTGGAAATTCAAGTGAGTGGTTAGTCCCACATCGGCTATGAATGAGCTATATGAAGGATATATAAGAGAGGGGAGTCATATACCTGACGCCTTATGGTTTTGGGTGGAGATGTGGTGTCAAAGTCTCTTGGTGGTCTTGTTCATTGGCTAGCTCGTTGTTGCTCCGTGTTGCTCCCAGACTCCCCAACAAGTGGTATCAGAGCCATGGTCCGGCTTGGTGGGGGAGCGGGTAGTGGATCCTGGTTTGGATCAAGTAAAGTGATGTGGGTGACTCACACTTGGGGGGAGATGTTGGAAATTAAAGTGTGGGTGACTCACACTTTGGGGGACATATTGGAAATTCATGTGTGAGTGGTTAGTTCCACATCGGCTATGAATGAGCTATATGAAGGATATATAAGAGAGGGGACCCATATACCTAAGGCCTTAAGGTTTTGGGTGGAGATGTGGCGTCCAAGTTTCTTGGTCGTCCGGTCCATTGGCTAGATCGTTGTTGCTCCCGGTGCTTCCCTGGACTCCCAAACACTTGCAACTACTGCTGCTCTCAATGAATCTCCAAAATCCTCCGAGTCTTCCTTCTCTATCACTGATCTTGAGTCTCTTCTTTGACAACTTCTTCCTGGGGGTAACAATAATACTCCTGCTGCTCTTTCCACCACACCAGGTAATCCTCAATGGTATATAGTCTCTGCTTGTTGTAACCACATGACATCTACATCCTATTTATTTTCTTCATCGTCTAAAAATGACACTCCTTGTTCTATCCACACTGCTAATGTATCTCTTATGCATGTAAGCCATAAAGGTCCCGTCTCTGCCTCTAATTTAAGTTTGCCCGACACGTATCTCATTCCTAAGCTTAATTTTAATCTTATCTCTGTTGGCCAATTGTGTGATTTTGGCTATGAAGATAATCTCTCTTCCTGTGGATGTCGTGTGCAGAACGAACGGGAGGGGAAACTCATAGGGACCGTATGTAAGGTCAGAAGGGTATTTGAGCTCACTCAACTACATGTTCCTCCTGTGTCCAACATATGTGCTGCTTCCACAGATTCTTCCATTCAACTTTGACATTGTTGTCTTGCTCATAGTCCTATTATGTCTCAAGGTCATATAGGATCAGTCACAAATCAGTCTTTTGATTGCATTGCTTGTCAAACTACTAGACAACTAGCCTTATCATTTAATAAAAGTACCTCTATTTCCGCTTCACCATTTGATCTTGTGCATTCTGATATTTGGGGACTTGCTCCCACACCTACTTTGGGAGGTTCTCGGTATTTTATGTTATTTATCGATGACTATTCTCTCTTTACTTGGATATTCATGATGAAAAATCGGCATGAGCTTCCTCAAATTTACATTAACTTTGCAAAAATGATCCAAACACAATTTCCTAAAAAGATCAAAGTTTTTCAAAGAGATAATGCCATGGAATATCATGATTCTAAACTCCTGTACTCCTTTTTCGGTGAGCAGGGAACCTTGTCTGAATTCTCTTGTCCATATACATCCCAACTAAATGGTCATGCTGAAAGAAAGCACCGTCACATTCTTGACTCAGTACGTGCCACGCTTATCTCAACTTCTTGTCCAGAGCGTGATTGGGGTGAAGCTGCTCTTACTGTTGTCCACATTATCAATCACTTGCCTTCCTCAGTCCTTAGTAATGTCTTCCCTTTTGAGCGTCTTTTTCACATTACACCAGATTACACCTCACTTAAAGTGTTTGGTTGTACTTGTTTTGTTCTCCTTCATCTCAATGAATATACTAAACTTGAGCCTCGTGCCCGTCTTTGTTGTTTTCTTGGTTATGGCACTGAACACAAAAGTTATCGATGTTGGGACCCGATATCTCAGCGCATTCACATATCTCGTCATGTTGTCTTTTGGGAACATATAATGTTCTCTTCCTTGTCCAAGATTACATCAATCCCACCCACGTCCACTCTTTTCTTTATTGACCTTGATGTTGACTATTTTCCTAGTAACACATATGTTGGCCTTGAAACATATGCATGTTCTTCTAGTGAGCTTCCAACCCCTTCTGATGTTCCATTCACTTTTGGTGATGATGTTCCGACTATTGATCCTGCACTGCCCACCATTGAGCTTCCTCAGAGGGTAAGAAATCCACCTACCTATCTTCGTGATTACCATTGTTTTTCCACTGTGCTTCACCTTCATGAACCACAGTCATATAGGGAAACCTCTACAGACCCTCATTGGCAGCAAGCTATGCAGGAGGAATCACAGCCTTTGGAGAAAACCCACACATGGGACCTTGTTGAACCTCCTTTTGATAAGACTCTTGTAGGATGCAAATGGACATACAAAATAAAGGCTCTTTTTGATGGATCTATTGAACGATACAAAGCCCGTCTATTGGCAAAAGGATTCACCCAAGAGTATGGTATTGATTATGAAGAAACATTTGTCCTTGTTGTACGCATCACCTCTGTTAGAACTCTTCTTGCTATTGTCGCTACTCGCAAATGGGTACTTACTCAAATGGATGTCAAAAATGCCTTCCTCAATGGTGAGTTGGAAGAAGAAGTTTATATGCGTCCTCCTCAAAGATATACCAGTCCACCAAATAAAGTATGTCGTCTTCATAAGGCTCTCTATGGTCTCAGTCGGATTTCTCCTCTAGTGCTCATGACTCTACTCTATTCACTCGAAAAACTGACAATGGTACTGTTATCTTGCTTCTTTATGTCGATGACATGATTATCATTGAGGATGACTCCATTGGAATTGAAGAGCTCAAGAAATTCTTGTGTCTACATTTTGAGATGAAGGATCTTGGACCATTAAGTTACTTTTTGGGGCTTGAAGTCTTATCTTCGAGTGATGGCTTGCTTCTCCCACAAGCTAAGTTTTTTGATCTTGTCTCTCGAGTCGGTTTCACTGATTGTAAAATCGAACACACTCCTCTTGAACTTAACGTTCAATTTACTCCTCAAGATGGTAATTTGCTTAACGATGCCACTCTTTATCAGCAGCTCGTAGGCAATTTGATTTGCCTCACGGTTACTCTAGCGGATATCTCATATGTTGTTCATCTACTTAGTCAATTCACGGCTTCTCCACGTACCATACATTATGATGTCGTCCGACGGATTATTCGGTATATCAAGGGTACCTTGTTTTATGGTCTTAACTATTCATCTGCATCCCCATTGATTCTTAGAGCTTACTCTGATGCTGATTAGGCCGGTGATCCTAGTGATTGTCGCTCCACCACTGATTTTGTATTTTCCTAGGAGATTCTCTTATTTCTTGGCGTAGCAAGAAACAAACTTTGACAGCCCACTCTAGCACTGAAGTTGAATACCATGCTCTTGCTGATACTACTTCTGAGATATTGTAGCTTCGTTTGGCTTTTTACTGATTTGGAGACATCTCAGTCTTCACCCTAGTGGCGGATCTTGACAAAAAATTTCGAAGGGGCCAAAATAGTAACTAATATATAAAAACAAATTTAACTATGTAGTCAAAATGGTTCGTTTGGTTTAGTGGTCAAAGTTACATATGTCAATTTAAATGTCGCGAGTTCAAATCTTGCTTGGTGGAGTTTTTTATATTATTTTTGAGAAAAATACACAAATAGCTGCAAAACATTCGGAGTGGCCAACCAGGGAATTGAACTGGGGAGCTTACATACGTGACTAATACTCTTAATCGCCCGGCCACTGGGTAAATTTGTTGCTTAACGTTCATTCAATTATATAATCTAACTTTGAGTATAAAATATGTGTATATATCAATTTTTTTTTAAAAAAAATTGGGGTACCGTGGCATCCCCCGGCTCCCAATAAGATCCGCCACAGCTTTACCCGCTGATCTTTTTCGTGACAATCGTCGTGCCATTAAAATTGCACACAATGGTGTTATCCATGAGCGAACCAAACATATTGAAATTGACCGTCACTTCATTCGTCAACATGTGCTCCGCATTGAACTTCATCTTATCTCCATTGGCACTCTTGACCGGCCCGCCAATTTGTTCCCAGAGCTTCATTCTCCTAGACGCTTCCGCACTTTAATGTCCAAACTCAAGTTGGTTACAGCTCCACCCACTTGAGTTTGAGGGGGGGTGTTACGGTATATTATGATCCTCTCATTATTGTAATTGATACTGTAATTATCTTAGGATTAATTAGCCTTTGTGTGTAATTACTTTCTTTGTTTCTTTGTCTCCAATATTATTCTATAAATTGGAGCACCTACTTGTAATCGGCACACACATAAAATATACAAGTATTTTCCCAAATCTTCCTAAGTTTGTGTAGTGGAAATTTGTGTTCCTTCTTCTATACGTGAGAAAGAGAACCTTTCATCTTCTCCATGTAACTTCATGAATGCAATCTTTTAGAGAGAAGAAGTCAACACAGGTGACTACTCATTTAACGGAGTTTTAATCTCATCTGTATATTTTGATATAATGGCTGATAATAGACCCTCTCACTCTCACATAAAAATAACTTTCTCAGTAGATATACGACGCCTGTAACACCCCCTTCTAATAACTACTATTTAATTAATTTAAAATCAGAGTTTCCAAAAACCTTTCAGTGCAACCGCAAGAGGGTGCCACATTTTAAAAAAACAACAACGTATAATAACTCCAAAAATAATTTATAAGGTACGTGAATACATAGGACCACAGTCAACATAATATTCGGTTTAGCTTACGTCAACATAAGTATAAAAACATCGCAGCGGAGGACACCAAATCTCAACACATTAGGTTACATCACCAAGTAAATAGTTTAATAACATCAACTAAATAAAACAGTAAGCTAAAACGCCCCCCGGTGCTACGTATCAGAGCCGACTCGACCAACTAGAAAGAAGGTACTAGATCACCTTCACTCGCTATCACCTGCACGTTGCCGACATGAGAAGCAACATAAAAGAAGTAGGGTGAGTCTCTTTACATAAATAATAACAAATAAGATCAACATCATATTAGAAAGGCAACTAACAACACCAAATCACAGCAATAACAACATACACCGTTACTTTACATCAATCAGAAAACAACACCGAAAGTATGAATAATGCATGCAATGCAACCCAACTTCTAGGGCATATGCATGTGGATCCATCATCACCAATAATTTGCCTTGAGGGCACATCACCAATAAGACCGAAGTCTTCTGCTCACCAATAAGACCGAAGTCTTCTGCTCACCAATAATGCACATGATTATGCGACGCCATGAACCATGCACCATACACACCAAAATCACCATAATTATGCAGTAGCATGCTCACCAATAGTTAATTAGCTCACCAATAATTTTTTATTAACTTCACAAACACCAACGAAGGTCATAGACCCCACTCACCAATAGTTAATCAGCTCACCAATAATTATTCACACCATTTTATTTATATCACCATCATTACATCTCCAATTAATTGTCCTAAGGCCAGCACACCAGATACGCCAATAACCAACTAATTATACGGACTAAATTGTCACAAGGGACTAAAACTACACCATGAGGACCAAAACAGCACCAAAGGACTAAAACAGCACCAAATATAAACAGCAAACAACAACATTGATAATACAGCAGCTTTAGAAAACAGCAACATTAATTTCAGAAAACAGCAACATAAAGTTTAGAAAAACAGCAACATTATTTTGGAAAAACAGCAACATTTATCTTAGAAAAACAGCAACATTTATCTTAGAAAAACAGCAACATTTATCTTAGAAAAACAGCAACAGCATAGTTGGAAAAAAATAGTGACAGCAGCTTCAAAAATAACAGCAACAGCAACTATTAAAAACAGCAACAGCACATTTTAGAAACAGTGACAGCACCCCTTTAAAAAACAGCAACAGCACATTTTAAAAACAGTGACAGCACTCTATTAAAAACAGCAACAGCACATTTTAAAAAAAACAGTAACAACAACATTAAAAATACAGTAACAGCACATTTTAAAAACAGTGACAGCACCCCTTTAAAAAACAGCAACAGCACATTTTAAAAACAGTGACAGCACTCTATTAAAAACAGCAACAGCACATTTTGAAAAAAACAGTAACAGCAACATTAAAAATACAGTAACATCACATTTTAAAAACAGTGACAGCACCCCTTTAAAAAATAGCAAAAACACATTTTAAAAACAGTGACAGCACTCTATTAAAAACAGCAACAGCACATTTTAAAAAAAACAGTAACAGCAACATTAAAAATACAGTAACAGCACCATTAACATTACAGCAACAACACCTTTGACACACCTCAATCACCTAATTCCAACTCCAAATTATTCATGCAATACAACAAGCACCCAACAATCATCATGTTCTCGTTTTCAATTTTATTGAATCGATACAACAAACACAACATGCATAATTAATATTATATACATCTCAATACAAATCAATCATGGATTCCACACATAACAACATAGGTTCATCATCAAACACCATAGATTCAAAAATTTAAATTTCAACATAATATAAACCCCAACAACAACACAATTCAATCATCAACACCACAAATCAATTAATTAAATCATCCCTAAACCTAACTCATATGGTACTAATCCTATAGGTTATTAAGGATGGAAAGAGAGCCCCCTAACCTTTGTTAATTGAAGAGTTCAACAAGATTTCTAGCAAGCCACCAAAGACACCAACAATCCAAGCTTCTTCTCTTTCCCTTAGGCTCCACGCGAAACCCCCTCCCTTGCCCTAGCACCGCCGCGCCTCTTCCTCTCCTCTCTCTCAAGTCGCGACTCCTTTTCATTCTCTCTTCTCTCTTGTGCGATCTCTCTCTCTCCCTTGCGCGCCCTTCTTTCTCTTCTCTTCTCTTCGCAAGTTTCTTTCTTTCTTTTTTGCACAAATGAGACACTTGTCTCAAACCCTTGTTACATGTGCCTAGGCCTAAGTCAATGGGCTTGGGCCAATCTTACCACCCCGGAATTACCATCACCACTCCCTTATTTACTAACCACCCCCTTTTAGTTAAATTAAATACCCTATTTATTATTTTAATATAACTAACCACTATAGCACCTAATTAAATTAATTAAATAAATACTTGAATTATTTTGGGGCGTTACAACTCTCCCCCACTTAGAATATTTTCGTCCTCGAAAATTTACGTCAAACTCACCAAACCAATACCAAATCTCCTTGTCATCTCTAACCGTCCTCGTCTATAATCTATCGCATACTTAGCAGCAGACCAAACACCCATCTCTACATTCTTACTCCTAATTAGATGTTCTAATCTGTGGGTTATCAAAGTCCTACTCGACTACTCAAACACCATCTATCCGATACTGGAATACTATACTCTCAATGGTGATTACCATGGTTTTACTCAATTAAATTCCAACTCTTACGGGTTACTCCCCAAACTCAAGGTCTAATCCTACTTATCTCGTGTTAGGTCGGCAGCGGGCCAGATTCAACACCTCCCAAAACTCACCGACTGGCTACGACAATTAATATGATCATGGTTATGCTCTAACCAGTTCATACCCAAGATTACATCTAACCCACCCAACGGCAAACAACAAAAATTCACAACAGAGTCTCTGTCGAAGATCGGCAAGGGACACAGAGGACACACCAGGCAACACAAGACCAGTCTTAGCAGACAATACAAGACCTAAACGCTCACGACATTTAACCTCAATAAAATAACGGGTAGCATCAGTATCAACAGTAGATTCTAGCGGAGTGCCCTTAATGAAACACGTACCTCTGATCTCATTAGTCGCCTCAGACCCCGCAAGGGAAAACACCTTCCCACTAACCCCCTCCTTCTTTGGCTTGGAACACTTGGTACTAATATGTCCCACTTCTCCACAGTTGTAGCAAACAACATCCTTCTTCTCACAATTAGCAGCTATATGACCTTCTTTACCACACTTGAAACACTTGTTAACCGGGCAATCAAAACTCTTATGACCGGGCTTACTACACTCGTAGCACACAATGTTCGCAGGGGCATCTCCCCCACTTGGCTTCTTGCCTGAATCACCAGCTTTCCACTTGCCCTTACCACCAGAAACATCATAGGGCTTCTCACGATGCTGAGAACCCCTCTTCTCCTTTACAATCTTGTAGGAAGCATTACTATCCTCTTCAAAGATTCTGCAGCTATCCACTAAATCAGCAAACACCCGGATCTTTTGGTAACCAATTGCCTTCTTGATGTCATGCCTCAGACCATTTTCAAACTTGATACATTTCGAAAATTCAGAATTAGCATCATTATTATAATGAGGGTAGAACTTAGCCAATTCCACAAATTTCGTCGTATACTCGGCCACAGACTTGTTTCCCTGCTTCAATTCCAGAAATTCAATTTCCTTCTTTCCTCTCACATCTTCTGGGTAATACTTCCTCGTAAACTCTCTCTTGAAAACATCCCACGTGATTTCTTCACAGCAGCTTCCAACCTCTGCAGAGCCTCAAGCCACCAATCATCAGTTTCCTCAGCCAGCATGTGAGTACCAAACCTCACCTTCTGAGCAGGTGTACAATCCATAACCCGGAAGATTCTCTCAATCTCCTTCAACCATGCCAGAGCTCCATCAGGATCATACCGACCCTTGAAAATGGGTGGATTCTCCCTTTGGAACGTGGCCAAATTACGAGCACCAGCATCAGCAGCAACCTGCTGATTTCCCACAGCCTGAGCCATTGCTTGCAGAGCAGCAGCAAGAGCAGCATCATTTCTTCCGGCCATTTCAACTAATCACTGAAGCAAGGTTCAAGTCAGAACGAGTAACAAGACTCGAGGATTATAAAACTAAAGACTCAACAACTTGGTCGGACAGACCGAACTGCTCTGATACCACTAATGTAACACCCCCTTCTAATAACTACTATTTAATTAATTTAAAATCAGAGTTTCCAAAAACCTTTCAGTGCAACCGCAAGAGGGTGCCACATTTTAAAAAACAACAACGTATAATAACTCCAAAAATAATTTATAAGGTACGTGAATACATAGCACCACAGTCAACATAATATTCGGTTTAGCTTACGTCAACATAAGTATAAAAACATCGCAGCGGAGGACACCAAATCTCAACACATTAGGTTACATCACCAAGTAAATATTTTAATAACTTCAACTAAATAAAACAGTAAGCTAAAACGCCCCCCCGGTGCTACGTATCAGAGCCGACTCGACCAACTAGAAAGAAGGTACTAGATCACCTTCACTCGCTATCACCTGCACGTTGCCGACATGAGAAGCAACATAAAAGCAGTAGGGTGAGTCTCTTTACATAAATAATAACAAATAAGATCAACATCATATTAGAAAGGCAACTAACAACACCAAATCACAGCAATAACAACATACACCGTTACTTTACATCAATCAGAAAACAACACCGAAAGTATGAATAATGCATGCAATGCAACCCAACTTCTAGGGCATATGCATGTGGATCCATCATCACCAATAATTTGCCTTGAGGGCACATCACCAATAAGACCGAAGTCTTCTGCTCACCAATAAGACCGAAGTCTTCTGCTCACCAATAATGCACATGATTATGCGACGCCATGAACCATGCACCATACACACCAAAATCACCATAATTATGCAGTAGCATGCTCACCAATAGTTAATCAGCTCACCAATAATTTTTTATTAACTTCACCAACACCAACGAAGGTCATAGACCCCACTCACCAATAGTTAATCAGCTCACCAATAATTATTCACACCATTTTATTTATATCACCATCATTACATATCCAGTTAATTGTCCTAAGGCCAGCACACCAGATACGCCAATAACCAACTAATTATACGGACTAAATTGTCACAAGGGACTAAAACTACACCATGAGGACCAAAACAGCACCAAAGGACTAAAACAGCACCAAATATAAACAACAAACAACAACATTGATAATACAACAGCTTTAGAAAACAGCAACATTAATTTCAGAAAACAGCAACATAAAGTTTAGAAAAACAGCAACATTAATTTGGAAAAACAGCAACGTTTATCTTAGAAAAACAGCAACATTTATCTTAGAAAAGCAGCAACATTTATCTTAGAAAAACAGTAACAACATAGTTGGAAAAAGATAGTGACAGCAGCTTCAAAAATAACAGCAACAGCAACTTAGAAAAACAGTGACAACAACTATTAAAAACTGCAACAGCACATTTTAAAAATAGTGACAGCACCCCTTTAAAAAACAGCAACAGCACATTTTAAAAACAGTGACAGCACTCTATTAAAAACAGCAACAGCACATTTTAAGAAAAACAGTAACAGCAACATTAAAAATACAGTAACAGCACATTTTAAAAACAGTGACAGCACCCCTTTAAAAAACAGCACCAGCACATTTTAAAAACAGTGACAGCACTCTATTAAAAACAGCAACAGCACATTTTAAAAAAACAGTAACAGCAACATTAAAAATACAGTAACAGCACATTTTAAAAACAGTGACAGCACCCCTTTAAAAAACAGCAACAGCACATTTTAAAAACAGTGACAGCACTCTATTAAAAACAGCAACAGCACATTTTAAAAAAACAGTGACAGCAACATTAAAAATACAGTAACAGCACCATTAACATTACAGCAACAACACCTTTGACACACATCAATCACCTAATTCCAACTCCAAATTATTCATGCAATACAACAAGCACCCAACAATCATCATGTTCTCGTTTTCAATTTTATTGAATCGATACAACAAACACCTAACATGCATAATTAATATTATATACATCTCAATACAAATCAATCATGGATTCCACACCAAACAACATAGGTTCATCATCAAACACCATAGATTCAACAATTTAAATTTCAACATAATATAAACCCCAACAACAACACAATTCAATCATCAACACCACAAATCAATTAATTAAATCATCCCTAAACCTAACTCATATGGTACTAATCCTATAGGTTATTAAGGATGGAAAGAGAGCCCCCTAACCTTTGTTAATTGAAGAGTTCAACAAGATATCTAGCAAGCCACCAAAGACACCAACGATCCAAGCTTCTTCTCTTTCCCTTAGGCTCCACGCGAAACCCCCTCCCTTGCCCTAGCACCGCCGCGCCTCTTCCTCTCCTCTCTCTCAAGTCGTGACTCCTTTTCCTTCTCTCTTCTCTCTTGTGCGATCTCTCTCTCTCCCTTGCGCGCCCTTCTTTCTCTTCTCTTCTCTTCGCAAGTTTCTTTCTTTCTTTTTTGCACAAATGAGACACTTGTCTCAAACCCTTGTTACATGCGCCTAGGCCTAAGTCAATGGGCTTGGGCTTGGGCCAATCTTACCACCCCGGAATTACCATCACCACTCCCTTATTTACTAACCACCCCCTTTTAGTTAAATTAAATACCCTATTTATTATTTTAATATAACTAACCACTATAGCACCTAATTAAATTAATTAAATAAATACTTGAATTATTTTGGGGCGTTACAACACCTCGAGTGAGAACACTTGCTTATTATGAGAAATGAAAACATTTAATTATAACCATTAGATTAAAATTAACGGCTCTGATTATGTCATTAATGATGAGATCTCACATGATTATTTCATTTTTTGTTAAAGTTCACAAGGGTGGAAAGCGAATAAGCTTTCGCTTGCGGGGCGTGTTACTCTTTCGAAAGCTGTTGTTGAGGCTCTTCCTATTTATTCCATGATGTCTGCTATTGTTCCTCAAAGTTTCCTTCAAGAGATCCATAAACTGCAACGTATCTTCATTTGGGGGGATGAATCAAATCATAAACACTATCACGCGGTTAATTGGTCCACAATTACTAGGCCGAAGCCTCATTGGGCTAAACTTTGGAAAATCAAAGTTCCAGAGAGACTGCGTTGTTTTATGTGGCTGGTTGTTCATGATAGATTGCTCACCAACAAGCACAAACATATGGGGCTGGGCGATGAGTGGTGCTCTCATTGTGATGGTGAGGTTGAGGATGTTTTACATGTTTTACAAGATTTCCCGTTAGCATCTGCTTTATAGGCAAATCTAGTTCGAGTTGAAGCTAGGAGTAATTTTTTTGGTGGTAACCTGCAATATTGGCTTGACTTCAATCTCTTGCAGGCTAGTTGGAGAGTTGATAACTGTGATTGGAGCTCTATTTGGGCTATGACATGTCACTGTCTTTGGTCTTGGAAGAATAAAGAGGTCCATGACTCCGCGTTTATTAGAGCTTTCCGGCCTTGGCGGACCATCATGGCCCAAGTTAAGTGTTATTATGAGGCTTGCAACACTGTTGGTTCTGGTGGGGGTGCGTGAGGAGGATATGATTGAGGTTCGTTGGATACCACCCCAGGTGGGTTGGGCGTGTCTTAATGTTGATGGTGTGGTTAAGCAGGTGGCCAAAGTAGCAGGTTGTGGTGGCATTATTCGTGATCATGATGGTAACTGGCTTGGTGGTTTTTCTAAATTTATTGGCTTCTGTACTCCCCATGTGGCGGAGTTGTGGGGTTGTTTGGTGGGTCTTCAGTATTGCAGATCTAGAGGTTGGCCGAGAATTGTGGTGCAAATGGATGTCGTAGCTGCGTGTCAGATTATTCAGGGGACTGAATCTCATTCGTTGGCTGGCTGGAGTATTGTTCGAGAGATCCGGAAGCTTCTCTGTCTTCCGTGGGATGTGAAAGTTGTGCACATTTTTAGAGAAGGAAATAAGTGTGCAGATGAGTTAGCCAATTTGGGTTGTGCTCTTTTGGAGCCATTGATTTTTTATGAGCATTGTCCTCCTTCTGTAGGAACTTTTCTGCTCTCTGATGCTTTGGGTGTTGCTACCCCTCGTTGTATTCGTTGTTAGTTTCTCTTCTTTGGGGCGTTAGCCCCCGTTCAATACCCAAAGAAAAAGATCACAATGGATCTCATAATTAATGACGTAATCAAAGCCGTTAATTTTAGGCTTAAAGGTCATTTTGGCCCCTGCAAAATACACATTAATCCATTTTGGCCCCTGCAAAATAAAAAACTTTAAATAAGCCCCTGCAAAATAGTTAGTTGTTCAGTTAAGCCCTCGCTGTTAGTGGTCCACTAACGCTGTTAGTTTTAACCTTCATTTTGGCCCCTGCAAAATACACATTAAAGGTCATTTTGGCCCCTGCAAAATACACATTAATCCATTTTAGCCCCTGCAAAATACCTTTAAAACTAACAACGTTAGTGGACCACTAACAGCGAGGGCTTAACTGAACAACTAACTATTTTTCAGGGGCTTATTTAAAGTTTTTTATTTTGCAGGGGCCAAAATGGATTAATGTGTATTTTACAGGGGCCAAAATGACCTTTAAGCCTTAATTTTAATCCAAAGTTATAATTAAATGTTCTCATTTCTTATAATAAACAAGTGTTCTCAGCTGAGTCATATATATATATATATATATATATATATATATATATATATATATATATATATATATATATTCTTAGTTTTACGTTAAGTGGGTTCTTGCTTTTTTTTTTGGGTAAACCCGGGTATATCCACCGCACGGATAACAGTGACTAATCCATCGCTCATTGTAGTTGCCTCGAGGGGCAGGACAGCTGGCCCAGAGTTTTAATGCTGCTCTGTACCCAAGACTGTGATCGAACCCCCGACCATTGATTAAGTGAGGTTTTGCCCCGACCGCTGAACCCCACGCTCTGGGTTCTGGATTCTTGCAAGAGTGGCTTAATATATGTGGCAAACATTATTTTTTTATTTAGTATATTGCAAGAGTGGCTTAATTTAGTGGGTCTCACTCTTTATTCTCCCTTCGCGCAAATAGGAAGAAAAAAGAGAGTGATTCACTTTTTTTTTTCTTTTCCATCATCAATATATTGTTTCGAGACTTAATGGGTGATAATCAGTAATGCTAGTTAGATATGGTTGTGTGTCTAGTGGCTGCACAAGTGTCGTCTTTATAAAATTAAAATGCATGGTGCGGATGAATTCAAATAAAATTAATTAAAATGAATCTGTTAATAAATCAAGTTAATTAACTCTTGTAAAAAAAATCAAGTTAATTAATGAAGTATTTAAATGGTGTGGTTTTTTAACATTAATAAGTAATTAATGAAATCATGTAAAATTTAATTAACTATATTTATAAAACTAATCAACATTTTTAAAGATAATTAGTTAAACTAATTCAATTAAGGCGAAGGCAGTTATCATGGTATTGCTATTGGAAAGCCATTACATGATACAAGACCGCCTTTAATACCCTTGAAGGTAAAGAGTCTATAGTTTTAGATTTACATGGCCTTGGAAAAGGACGGGCTTGGGTTAATGGGCAAGGCATTGGACAGTATTGGCCTACAATGGTGGCTGACTACAATGGCTGTCTTGAGGGTTTTATTATGTGCCGAGGTCATTCTTAAATATTCACACCAACACATTGGTTTTGTTCGGGGAAACGGGTGGAAACCCCTTAAATGTGTTTGTCCAAACATTTGCAGTTGGTTCTATATGTGCAGTTGCAGATTATAAGAGAACCTTAAAAACTGAGGTAATCCGTTGGAAAAATTATTTCAGGAGTCCAGTTTTCTAGTTAAGGAGATCCACGAAGGAATTGCGGGTCATTCCAAAAAGTTGAATGGGAGTCATGCGACAGTGTGGAAGTGGTCGAAAGAGTGTGCATAGGAAGCCAATCATGTTCTATTAGTGTGACGAGTTTCGCATTTGGAACAAGAAAAAGTGGCAGTGATGGTCAGCTAGCTGTGAAACTCATTAGTGATGGATCTAATCTCGAGGCTAGTCGTATGCGAGGTATTCGTCGAGGCTAGTTAGTGCTAGTTTTAGAATTTTTTAAAGTGTACATTCTAGAACATTGACAAATATTGCCTCTTGTGAAATATATATTGTCGTGTAGAATTTTTTTACAACGTCAGTCAATCACGAAACAACACATCATAAAAAAATGTTTGACTTTATCTCACCTACCTTAAAAAGTTTTTACCGCGATGGTGTATACCAAATAAACATATTTTGTTATTCTAATTTGGTAATTTTGGTCTTTGTGATTTTTTATTGCACTTTTGGTTGCTAAAAATCATGGATTGTGCAATTTTATTCCCTTATTTTTCCAAAATTCAAGATTTTTGAGGATCTATAGGGCAAATAATATATAATTTTGAGGGAAAAATTGGGGACAAAAATTGTCAAAGTAAAATAAAAACACTATAATCACCAAGTTATCAATAATCACCATATTTGTTTGTGATAATAATAGACTTTTTTTGATCAAATGAGACTAATTAGACTAATGGACTTGTTATTATTCTTTTATCTCATTAGACAAATAAAATTAGTTGAAGTAGCTAAATAACATATTATTGGGGTAGCTAAATTTAAAACATACCTAATTATCTAAATACATATATTATTTTTTGATAACCAAAACTACCCCATAGTTACATTACCAACTACTTCTGGAGCTGCAATAGGAAAGAGCAGCTAGGAATGGAAAGAGAAAAATAGTAGTAGGATGTGCAAAAAATAAAACTAGGAGTGTCAAAATATATTTTTCATAGGGGCATTGGTGCAAATTTTTAAATTTGAGAGTGTGCAGCTGCACACCCTCACTTATATGTAGATCCGCCGCTGTTTATATATATATATATATATTGTTTTTTAGTCTTACTTTCATGTTAAGTTGGTTCTTATTTTTATTTCCTTATTTGTGGTGGCAAACTTTATTTTCTTTTGTTTGGTATATCGCAAAATCTACGAAGAGTGAGTAACTTTAACTTGTAACATCCCCAAAACAATTAATCGAATTATTTTGATGTTGACCCAAATTAATCGAATTATTTTTAAACGAATATTACGGAATAAGGGTGATTTAAGGAAGAAATAAGGACTTAAGGGCAATATGGTCATTTGACCATATTACCACTTAATATAAATAAAAGAAAGAAAGAGAATTAAGAAAGGAAGAGAGGAACCGAAAGAAAGAAAGGAAAGAAACAGAGAAGAATGGAGGAAAAAAGAGAGGGTGAGGGCGTGAGTGAGAAGAGGAAGAAGAGGAGCCATTTTTGGAGCTTGTTTCATTCTCTTCGCACCCTTAGAATCACCTCTCCTCCCTCTTCAATTTGACACCAAAAATAGCAACATCCATTTACTCTCCTTCAATTCACCATTTTCGTTTTTCTTGAGGAAAAGGGAAGTATTGGAGCTTGCTTCTTCTTTTAAGTAATTTGGAGGAGTGGGAAGTTCAATTGGGAGTTGGATTGCTAAGTTGGTGTGAAAGAATCAAAGATTGGGTGAGTTAGGGTTTGTAAATCAAATTTGGGGTTTATGTGTTGAGTAGCAATTTGAGGTTAGGGATGATGAATAGTGCCTTTGGGAAGCTTGGAATTCAAGTTGGAGTTTGGAGAGGAGCTTGAAGCCCTAGGAGCGAATTGTTGGCGCCTAGGTGATTCGATAGTTCAAGATGAGGGTTCTCGCGCGATATGTTTCAAGCCGGACGACACGCGAGTGCTTCAAATATGTCTCTTGGTTGAGTGGAAAGCTTTGGAAGCGAATTTGAGTGTCGTCGGAGCGTCGAAGGTGATGCGGGGATCGTTCGTGTGGTTATGTGGAGAATTCCGTTTTGGTGATCTCGGTTATTTGTGATTTTCATCACAATTGGTGAGTTTTACTCACGTTTAAATTTTTGAATTAATAAACTTAAATTGTGAAATGTGTTTCGGTTTTGGTTCGTTGTCGAAAAAGTATTTTGTACGAAAATCACGTTTTATGTCCAATTGGTTTTTGGATTGTTTGATTGATGATTTGATGATGATCATTGTTGTTTGAATATGTTTTTGGACTGTTTTTATGTTGGGACTGGACTGGAATAGGTATCGGAATTGGTCGGAACGACGGAAAACGCGAAAATGGGATAAAATACAATGCTGTCAAAAGCGCACGACCCGTGCGTCCCAAGCGCACGGACCGTGCCTGTCGTTCTGTTTCTGTTTTCAAAAATGCATTACTGGGCGCACGACCCGTGCGTATGGGAGCACGGACCGTGCGCAGTGTTCTGTCCAAATTTCCAAACTTGCCCGAAACGATCCCGATCGATTCCAATCCTCTTTTAATCCTTTCCTAACCCTTTTCCAATGATATTAGGCTTATAATGCCATGATTTTGAATATGTTTTCAAAGGTTTTTATGATGGTTTGCAAAGTTATGTTTAATTCGGAAAACCGTAAAATAGTATACAAGAGCGAACACATAATATGCTTGTCTTGTAGAGCTAAGTGTTCAGTAACAGTCTAATGTTAAAGAATCAAACGTTCAAGTGTTTGTTACGATATATATATTATATCGGGGTTAAGTGTCGGCCCAATGTGGGTGGATATAAGATATATAAATTATATCGAGTGTGGGTGACGACCCACGAGGTTAACATACTAGGCGGGGAAGTCATGATCCCTTACCCTAGGCCCGTATACCATTAGGGAAAGTACTATTGGTAAGGGGGTTCACCGGAAATATAGCAGAGTTGCAGTCGGTGTTATGTTAAAAAGTTGTTGTACGGTTCACCGGGGTTAGCAGAATTGCAGTCGGTGTCGTACTGAGTCATAACACGTTCACTGGGGATATAGCAAAGTTGACATCGGTTTCGTGTTGAAATAAAATGCACGTGGCTATAAATTAAACCACTAATGAATGAAAGTCCTATAATACGGTTCACCGGGGATATAGCAAAGTTTCAGTCGGTGCCGTGTTAAGTAAAATAGGATTCTGAATTGAACCGAGAGTGTAGATAGGGGGTCTCGGTAGAACTCACTGAGATTGTATCTCATTGTTTATATGTTGTTGTTTTACAGAGACACATGGAAGGAGGAGATCCAAGAGGCACGAGTAGGTTGTACTTGGGTGGTTGCTAAAGACTTAGCTTTTATATTTAAGCTTATGTTTTTCCCTGTTATCTATGTATCATAACTTTATGGCTGTAACGGATGTAAACGTTACGTTTTTATTTTCGCGCTTTCTTTTATGGTATTGAACACTATATATCTGGTTGATAACTGATGGTCAAGGAACCGTTGCGGTTTTAATTATGTTTAAAACTGTTATGGTATTATTCAGCAAAAATTTATAGTGATGTTCAGTATCTAAACAGGAAATAATATCTCTGATGTATGTGTGGATGGTGCACTTAGGTATTCCTACTAGTTAGAAATACCGGAGTGTTACGGGTCTCACACTTTATTCTCCGTTAGTGTAAATAGGAAGAAATTAAGAGAGATTCACATTTTTTCCCTTTATTCCCTTTCTATCATCAATAGATTGTTTTGATATTTTTTCCCTTTATTCCTATTCTATCATAATGCTAGTTTTAATACTCATTTGGTGCACTCATTCGGTATCACTTAGCACACCAACTGAGCTACCTTCTTGGGATATCAGTAATGCTAGTTACATATGGTTATGTGGCTAGTGGCCGGCACAAGTGTACTCTTTAATCAATTTAGTTAAATAATGAAAAATCAAAATGGTGTTGTTTTTTTAACTCTAAAAGTTATTAACGAAATCAAGTAAAATTGAATAAATTATTTTTTATAAAACTAATCAACTTTTTTTAAAAAAAATAGGTAAACTAAATTAATTAAGGCGAGGTTAGTTATCATATCATTGAATATACTTTTTAAAATATGAGCTATTTTTTCCATTCATAAAATCATCTTCATTTCTCTCTACTTTATTTCTTTTATCTTTTTCTTGTACTAATCAATACTCTTAATCTACTTTATTTTTCATCTATTTTTTCCTCTTTACACGGTATCTCACCTCATTTGTCTTTTTATAACTTCTTGTAATCAAACAGTACATTAGAGTTGTTGTTAGGTGGTGGCTTCTAGATGAATGCATATTTTTCCTTAACATACATTTTGTGTGTTTAGATTATATTTTTACAAAAACAATATTTATATTTATTGCTCTCATAACTATTTTATTCTTTATTAATTTTCTAAACAATCTAATTAACGTATATTTTTATAAATAACTCTTTGCAAGGGGTTACTGGGGACATGAATTCACCACTAATTGGATACACGTTGTGTATTGTTCCAGTAGGTCAATCCCTTAAAGTTATCATTTTATAATTACAAATTTTTTAAATATAATTAAAAATGTTATCGAAACTACTACTATACATTATACATTGTTCAACTTATAAACAGAGCATATACTTCAATCGCTCTTCTGCGCATTATTCATTTTAAGGTAAAATACATTTTTAGTCCCTATAAATTTGGGTTTTTGGCTTTAGTCCCTAAAAAAAAATCACCTACTTCCATTCAACTTTAGTCTCTCAGGATATTTAATAGCGCTTTTTTAGACATTTTATAGCGCTTCAAAATGCTATTAAAAGTAGTGAAACTCTATTCGAAGTCACGATGGACTAAAACTGATGAAAAAATTACTTCGAAGACCAAAAATAGGTGAATTTTTTTTAGACACAAACAAAAAAACACAAATTCTATCGAGAGCAAAACCCTTAATTTTAAGTATGTCACTTATTATTTTAGCTCCCTCAAAAATATTTGTGAAAAGTGCAAATATTTTAAAAAAAAACTATTCATCAAATTCCTAATATAGGTTTTAACGTCTTGAACGTCTGAGTGTGTATGGATCTCAAAAATATATAGCAAATAAAATATAACAAGCTAATGCAAAATTTAGACAAAAACTTTAGACACATGAAGCAGGTTCTAAAGTTGGGAAATGGCAAATCACAATTTATCATACAACGCATTATCTACAAAATTTCAACCAAAAGACTATTTTAAGATAGGAGGAGAAGCTAATAACCTGGAAAAATAATCCTTATCGTGAAAGATTATATGAATGTTATTCTTGTCTTACACACAAACTAAAGATAGAAAAGCCAAGAATAAAATTCTACCTATAAAAGCTAGCTCTCTTGAAATACAACACAATATTCATTTTAGAGAACAAAATAAAATGTCTAATCGTAGGACATGGACATTTATTATTGCATGTTCATCACTGTTGTGGACTTTCTCGTTAGCAACAAATATTGATTATGATGCAAATGCCATTATCATCAATGGAGAACGACGAATAATAATGTCTGGTGCAATCCACTATCCACGCAGCACTGCACAAATGTGGCCAGACCTTATAAAAAAGGCCAAGGATGGTGGTCTTGATGCCATTGAAACATATATATTTTGGGATCGTCATGAGCCTGCTCGTCGTAAATATGATTTTTCTGGAAATCTTGACTTTATCAAGTTTATAAAGAACGTTCAAGAAGAAGGATTGTATGTTGTGTTGCGAATTGGTCCTTATGTATGTGCCGAATGGAACTATGGAGGTTTTCCAATGTGGTTACACAACTTGCCAGGGATTGTGCTAAGGACGGACAATGCAGTTTTTAAGAAGGAAATGAAAGTCTTCACAACAAAAATTGTGAACATGTGCAAAGAAGCTGGGTTATTTGCACCACAAGGAGGACCCATTATTTTGGCTCAAATCGAGAATGAATATGATGACGTCATGGACAAGTATAAAGAATCTGGGAATGCATACATGAAATGGTGTGCACAAATGGCTATAGCTCAAAATATTGGTGTTCCATGGATCATGTGCAAGCAAAAAAATGCTCCTGCACCCATGATCAACACTTGCAACGGGTATTATTGTGACGGATTCAAGCCAAACAATCCTAAGAGCCCCAAAATGTTTACTGAAAATTGGGTTGGTTGGTTCCAAAAATGGGGTGAAAGGAGGCCACACAGAACTGCTGAAGACGTAGCATTTTCAGTTGCACGCTTCTTTCAAAATGGTGGTGTCCTCCAAAATTACTACATGTATCACGGAGGAACAAATTTTGGGCGAACAGCGGGTGGTCCATATATCACTACTGCTTATGATTATGATGCACCACTTGATGAATATGGTAACTTGAACCAACCAAAATGGGGACATCTTAAAGACCTCCATGCAGCCATAAAACTAGGAGAGAAGATTCTCACCAATGGAACAGTTACTTCGAAAGGATACGGATATTTAGTGGACTTGACTACTTATGAGAACAAAGCCTCAGGAGAAAAGTTTTGCTTCTTAAGTAATACTGACGGTTCCAGGGATGTTGAAGTTGATCTAGAACAAGATGGAAAGTACGACGTGCCTGCTTGGTCAGTATCTATTCTTCAAGATTGCAAGAAGGAGGTTTTTAACACTGCCAAAGTTAACTCCCAAACAACTGTTTATGTTAACAAGCCAGCTGTAGAAGGCAACTCGCTCACCTGGATATGGACATCAGATCCAGTGGAAGATGCCCTTCAGGGTAAAGGGAAATTTCAAGCATCTCAACTTTTGGAGCAAAAGGGAGTAACTGTTGATGCTAGTGACTACTTGTGGTACATGACCAAAGTTGTAATTAATGATACATCCTCTTGGCAGAATGCAACTTTGAAAGTGAACACAACAAGCCATGTTCTTCACTCCTATGTTAATGGACAATATATTGGCGCACAATGGGGAACCTATGACAATCTTGGTTTTGTATATGAAAAGCCCGTTGAATTGAAACAAGGGACCAACGTTATAAGTTTATTAAGTGGTACAGTTGGGAATGCACATTATGGTGCATTCTTTGATATGAAGACTACTGGCATTGTTGGGGGTCCTGTGAAACTCGTTGCACAAAGCTCAAGCAATACTTTGGATTTATCAAAATCGAAATGGTCGTACAAGGTTGGGTTAAATGGAGAGACTAGAAGATTTTATGATCCCAAAAACCTTAATGGAGTTAAATGGGAAACAAATGGTATTGCTATTGGAAAGCCAATGACATGGTACAAGACCACTTTTAATACCCCAGATGGTAAAGATTCTATAGTCTTAGATTTACAAGGCCTTGGAAAAGGACAGGCTTGGGTTAATGGGCAAAGCATTGGGCGGTATTGGCCTACAATGATGGCTGACAAAAATGGATGCAGTGACACATGTGATTATAGAGGAAATTATGAACCTAATAAATGTGTGAGTGGTTGTGGAGAACCGTCTCAGAGGTTTTACCATGTGCCGAGGTCATTCCTAAACGTTGACACCAACACATTGGTTTTGTTCGAGGAAATGGGTGGAAGCCCCTTAAATGTGTCTGTCCAAACGGTTGTAGTTGGTTCTATCTGTGCAGTTGCAAATTATGGGAGAACCTTAGAACTTAGATGCCCCGATGGAAAAACTATTTCAGGAGTCCAATTTGCTAGCTATGGAGATCCTCAGGGGAAGTGCGGGTCATTCCAAAAAGGTGAATGGGAATCACACCGCAGTGTGGAAGTTGTCGAAAAAGCGTGCATAGGAAAACAATCATGTTCTATTAATGCGACGAGTTCCACATTTGGAATAAGAAAGGGTGGCACTGATGGTCAGCTAGCTGTGCAAATTGTTTGTGATGGATCTAATCCAGAAGCTAGTCGTGTACTAAGTGTTCGAGGCTAGTTAGTGCTACTGCTAGAAGTCTTGCTTCTTGTGAAATACTATCATGTTATCCTCTCTCTCGTTGTCTCTCTCATCTCACATACATACACACTCATATGTTATATATATATATATATATATATATATATATATATATATATATATATATATATATATATATATATATATTATTTTTTATTCCACTACGCCAGATTTAGAGAAAAGGAGCGCAACGTTTAGTAGCGCTTTAAGGATAACGCTACTAAAGGCCAAAAAACACAATAGGATCCGTAGCGCCTTATATGAAAGCGCTACCCATTCCTAAACACGCTAGCTAATCCGTAGCGCTTTTCCTAAAACGCTACCTATAGCCAAAACACGCTAGAGGAATAGGTAACGCTTTACAGTAAAACGCTACCCATTGCAGAGGGCGCTTAGGTTGATCCGTAGCGCTTTAACGGAAACGCTACCCATTGAAAAGAGCGCTTAGGTTGATCCGTAGCGCTTTTACTGAAACGCTACCCATTGAAGAGAGCGCTAGAGGATCCATAGCGCTTTAGTGAAACGCTACCCATTGCCTTTTTATTAAAAATTTTCAGTTTCCTATGTTTTTCGTTCGTTCTCTTCACACTTCACTCTGAAACACGTTCACCTGAAACCCTAACATTCACCAACGTCCGTTCTCTCTCACGTTCTCTCTCACGTTCGTTCCCAGCAGCCTCACATATATTCACCAACGTTAACGTTCTCTCTCGCTCCCAGCAACCTACGTTCTCTCTTGTTCCCTCACACTCTCTCGCGTTCTCTCTCTCTGCCCCCTCGACTGTGACGCCGCCGTGGACGCCGCCGTGGACGCCGTGCAGCTATTTCCTCGCGTTCGCACAACTCAACTACCAAACTCAGTGAGTACTAACCTTTTCTATTTCCATGGATGACCCTTTCCTACTTTGTGTTTTCCTTCTTTTTTTCCTCTCTCTCATCTTTGTCTCTGTTACTCTCTGTGAAGATTATAAATTTGCATTTCAGTAAGTGTCTTTAACACTATAAATTAATTATTGAGGTTTTGAGGTTTGGTGGTTGTTACAACATGATAATAATATCTCATCTTTGATCTTGTGTTGGATAATTGATTGATTGAGAAGTGGAAGGTGCATAGAATGATGGGTTGCCATCAAAATCTGATTTTGAAATGTTGGTCATGCTTTTTCTTGACTTAGGCCTTCCACTAATAGTGTCCATTTCCACTATTTTAGGATTACCAATCCCATTAA
Source organism: Astragalus membranaceus (assembly GCA_039519185.1). NCBI lineage: Eukaryota > Viridiplantae > Streptophyta > Magnoliopsida > Fabales > Fabaceae > Astragalus > Astragalus membranaceus. The sequence continues at coordinate 103,230,573 of CM076847.1, read as the reverse complement.
CAATGTTGTTAATTGATGCATTAGAACAAGATAATCTTCTACTATGATTTGAAGCTGTCATATACTCACTCCTAGTATCATCAAATCTCTCCTGCAAAATTTTTTAACACAAGATTAGTTTATGACAAATGTAGCTATAATGCAAGTTGACAAGTAACATGTTTGTTGCATATGATATGAATTTTAATCTTAGACTTGTGACAATACCATGGATCTTCTTGCAACGTTTTGGAATCTATTTGCTTCATTCTTTGATTTCATGAGCCTGTGAGATTTCTGAGACTTAATTGTAGCTTGAGCTCTAATCAGTGCTTGCATACTATGCAATGTTCTTGCTGCTTGTTTCCTTACCAAATACCCTCTCACAAGTGCTTGTAACTTCACTAATCCAGGTATCTTGAGCATCTTTGTACTTTCAGTGATATCATGTTTCTCTTTGTTGTGAATGTGACTCACTGTCACTCTTGTTTTGTGGATCATGAATGAGAATGACACATTACCATGAGTGATAATTGTAGAATTAGACTTTATATAAACCAAAGGACATTTGTATATACATACTGCATAACCATATTTTAGGCTACTAACTGGTTTGCCCAGGGAAGAACATTTGTCTATGCATTCTACATTAATTGTTGAGGTGATGTCTGTTTTCTTTTGATTTTTGCGAACTAGTTAGTTTCTTTAATATGAAAATAGGAGCTCAACTATAGTGCCAGCCTACACCCTATTATTACACCAGGTATTCAATAACAAAAATTCAATCCAGCAAAACAATAGGAACCTATTACACCAGAAAGATATCTAACCATTGGATTGGATCTTGAGAAGGATAATTTTGGAATAATGAATGTGTGTATGTTAAGTATAGGGGCCTTTTTTATGTGACAATGAGATGAATAAATCTTGGCCATCTTAACCATATATGATGAAGATTGAACGTTATTTGATGGTCACATGTTTGCTTAAAATATCCACACAACCCTATGTTTAATCTTGACCATATTTTCTGTGATAGGTATACTTCACTGGTTTGTAGTAGTACTTTGAGGATTTATAAACTTTATGCGGCCAATCTTAGGAGGAGTTTTGTTTCTTTGTACATAGATGAAAAGTGGATTTCATGTTTTTAACAAGCTTTAAACAAAAACAAAAGGCTTTAATACAAATAAATGATAAAGGATATGATGGATTAGGTTGTTATTACTGTCATATAAGTTATCCAGTTCCCCTTTTGTTTGTGTTATTCATGGATACATAATTATCAGATATATTTGGTCAAAAAAAAATTATCAGATATGAGCTTTTCAAATTATTTTATTGCAGGTCAGATGACGTCTAGTCATGATAGTGCGCATGACAGTTGTCATGAAAGTGATGCTGGAAACAAAAAGAAGTACACTCCCCGTGGAATGACCGTCAAAAAGAATCTCATCAATCGGATAAGTAAAGGACATCCTAAAATGAAGGTCCTTTGGAATGTTAAGGGTCAGCCTATTGGGAAAAACGGCACAAATTTGACTACATTCATTGGTAGTAAGGTGAAGCAAGTGGTACCAATTACGATCAATAGTTGGAATGAGAAAGGTAATATCGCTTTGGCTAAACTCAAAGAGGATCTCTGGTTAATAATACAGGTATATAATTTTAGATCTCTTGAGTTATCTTATTTAATAATTTTGTAACCATATTTATACCAGTTTCATTGAATATGTGTAAGCAGAATTGTTTTGATGTGGATGAGTCTCAAAAAGACTACTTACTAATGGAAGCTGGAAGGTTACATCGGAAGTTCAGAACTTATCTATCAAGTACATGGCTGAGAGATGATGATGGGAACATCGGACATGAGCCTCCATCAGTGTATGCTGGATTTATATCATTGGAGGATTAGCATTTATTTGTAAAAAGACGCACCGAAGATCCGAAATTTTTGGTTAGTACAATTATATTTTAAGTTACATATATATGAAAATTATATATTATGCATTAATGTATACTTATCTTCCTAAATAGAAAGTAAGCAACGAGAATCGAGATAGAGCTTCAAATTCTGAGTACCCTTATAAAGGAGGTTCTAGTGGATATCAAGTTTTTGAAGAAAGATTGGTAAGGCACAATAAGTTTAATTTCTTTTGATTTAATGAATCTTTTGATTTATAATTTCTAAAACAATTGGTAAATTTAAATAGTTGGTGGAGGAAGGGAAAGATCCTACTCAAGAATCCATTGGTCGACATGTGTTGTGGGTAGAGGCCCGACAAAACAAAGATGGTGAGATTGTGGATCCTAAAACTAAGGAGGTGTTGGAAAGAATTGTAAGTATTTCCAAAATTCAAATCTTGTTATGTAATTTTTATAATCGTTATAATGTCTAATAATTATTTTATACTTATGCTCGTGAATCAGGAAGCCATATCCCAGGGAGATGTAACTGATTGCTCTGGTGAACAAGATATCCTTGCTCGTGCCTTGGGAAGGGAAGAATATTCAGGTCGGACACGGGGTTGTGGATTTGGCATTCCTCCCACCGCCATGTTTGGACCAAAGAAGCGTGGAAAAGAAGATAAATGTTGTAAAGAAAATAAAGAGTTGCGTGCAATGTATTTTGAGCTAATGGCAGAAGTTCGGGATTTAAAAGAGAGATTTGGGGTAACGCCTAAGGAACCATCCCCTGCCCAAAATAGTGTACGAGATAGTTGCACCATTGCGTCAACTAAGGTATTAATTATTACACGCTCTCTTTCTTGTACATATATATTACATCAAATACCATATTCATTTTTGTTTATAATTGATTTAGGACAACAATGAGTGTGAACTATATATCTCAAACCCACATCAAATGGTTGCAATTGGCTTCTTATGTAACCAATTGGGTGCCTTAATGCACAATTTACCCATACCTGAAAATCATCTGAGAGTCAGAATTGACTGTGCAATTGTGGGGTCTGCACCATTGCCTGTTCCGGTTGACAGTACAGATTTAAGGATTGTGGATGATGCAGTTAGTACCTTTGTGGCATGGCCATCACACCTTGTCTTTGTAAGTGACAATATATTTGTTGACCACTCGTTGGATGATTGTCGTATATATATATATATTTATATTGTGTGCTAATAACTAATTATTTTTTATATATAGGTAAAATCTAAAGACAAAAGTCTTAGCAAGGCAAAATCACGACCTTCCCTTTCTACTGGTAAGACAAAAGTGTCTCGACCCTCCCCTTCTATTAATGGAAAGGAAAAAGCTATTAGTTCTTCCAATGATTCCAAAGAATTCATCACTTATATAAAAATGCACGCGTTAAATAAGATGACTGATATAAGCAATTTTTTCATACCGTTGGATGAGGAAGTTTTGGGACTCGAGCAAGATCTGACAATCAATCGTGAGGATCTCCAATGTGTATATCAGAGCGAGTGGGTAACCGTTACTGTTATTAGAGCATATATCAGGTAATATGTCTTTTTATTATTTGATTGAAGACATCATTGGTAGTCCTTGTAGATCCCATTTGAGCAGCTTTCTGTAACAGTGCAGTAGCTGACATGTTCTGATTACTATTATTCATGTATATTAATTATAGGTACTTGTACCATGACATATTGGTCCCTTTCCAACGGACACAAAGATTTGTGTTCTTATGCCCAGAGCGTACTTATGTGCGCAATGTTCCCCTCAATCAAAAAGGTGCAACCAAAATTATGGAAACAAACAAGCGTGAAATTACAAGTTATATCAGTCAACGCTTGAGGCTTGCTCAAAATACAAGTTTTGATACCATGTTTTTGGCACCGATTAACTTAAGGGGGTGAGAAATTTAATCCATCAATCATATATAAATTGCATTTTTGAAATACTTGTCATTTATTTATTCAAAATTTTAATTTGTAGGCAACATTGGATATTGTTGGCAATTGATCCTAAGAGAGATGTGGTGTACTTCTTAGATTCATTACAGGGTCATTACAACAACTTCCCTAAGTTGACCGGGATAATAAATAGGTGTGTATTTGGATCTTTCTCATATTTCATAATTAAATTATATATGTATATATTTCGATTAATATAGTTATATATATGACGTTGTGTTCAATTGTTTGGCAACATTTTGGGCACTGAGTGAAGCTAGGACCATGTACAGGAAATCAACATCTGAAACGAAATGGATGCCAATAATTGTAAGTTTGTAATCAATATTCATTATATATTTAATTAAATTTTTTGGTCAAAAAAATATATTTAATATAATTTAAATTAACTAATCTTTTGTTTTATAGTGTCCCAAACAACCAAATACCAATGATTGTGGGTACTATGTTATGAAGTATATGAAGGAAATCATCACTCACAATCAAATGGAAATTCCAAATGAGGTATCTAGTTAGATTTCTTTTTGATATTGATATTATAATAGTTTCTCCAATTTAGCCATTTTAATTCTAATTTTATTTTTTCAGTATTTTCCTGATTGTCGGTTCAAGGAATACTCTGATAAGCAACTTACTGAGCTCAAGGGAGAGTGGTGCCGCTATGTTACCGGTTTTATTAACTAACCAACTTTGAATTTGATGTAATATTTTTAGATATATATAATGTAATGAAAGTTGTTCATTTGATTAATTTGTTTATATATATATATATATATATATATATATATATATATATATATATATATATATATGTTGATATGTATATATATTGGATGTTGTGTACATGTCCAGGGAAATGGATTTGAAATTGGTAATCTAAAAGGGAGAGCATCAGTAGTATTGGATACATCTTTTGGTGCATGATTTGGAAATATATATATATATATATATATATATATATATATATATATATATACATATATATGTTGTTTGCTAATTTGTTTATATATGTTGATATGTATATATATATATATTGGATGTTGTGTACATGTCTAGGGAAATGGATTTGAAATTTGTAATCTAAAAGGGAGAGCATCAGTAGTATTGGATACTCGTGTAGATGAATCGTGTAGATGGTAGCGTTTCATTTGAAAAGCGCTACCTATTCTCTTAGCGCCTTTTGGAAATGAGTAGTGCTTTCAATAAAAAGCGCTACCAATTCCTAAGAGGCGCTAAGGGAATGAGTAGCGCTTTCAATAAAAAGCGCTACCAATTCCTAAGAGAATGAGTAGCGCTTCCAATTAAAAGCGTTACCCATTGATAGGAAATGCGTAGCGCTTTCTCCTAAAAGCGCTACCCATTCCTAAGAGGCGCTAAGGGAATGAGTAGCGCTTGTAAAGAAAGTGCTACGCATTCCTATCAATGGGTAGCGCTTTTAAAGCGCTACGCATTGTGGGAGTGCAATCCGTAGCGCTAAGATTAGTAGCGCTCGAAAGCGGTACCTATGACTAAAAAAAGCGCTACCCATTCCTAATTCTGTTGTAGTGTTCTTACTTTCTTGTTAAGTTGGTTCTTCCTTTTATTTCCTCATTTGTGGAAAACATTATTTTCTTGGGTTCAGGGGTCATGCCTGAGATTTGGGTGCCGTGTGCAAAATTTGAATGTTGTGCCCTAATTTTATAAGTCGTATATATTAAAATTCATTGTTTTAATACAACCTCAAGTAAGATAAGTTATTATGGAATAAATGTCAAAGTTTACATCAATTTTGAACGGTTAAAACCAAAATTTCAATAGAATTAATTATAGAAAAAAATAATTATACATGTATTTATCAACCAAACATATATTAAGATATATGTATATATACCATATAAAAAAAGTTTGGTGCCCCCAAAATTTTGGGGCCCTATGCGGTTGCTCCTCTGGCACGCGCTCAGGAACCCCCTGCTTGTGTTTCGTATACTACAAAATCTACGTAGTGACTAAATTTAGTAGGTCTCAGTTTATTCTCCCTTCTCAAAAATAGGAAGAAAGAAGAGAGAGATCCGCATTTTTTCCTTTTTTTTTTCATTTTCTATCATCAATAGACTATTTTGAGACCCAGTGGGTGATAATCGATAATGCTAGTTACATATGGTTGTGTGGATAGTGGGTTTGCACAACTATCCTCTTTATAGAATTAGAATACATAGTCCGGATGAACTTAAATAAAATTAATTAAAAATGAATATTTTAATCAATTTAGTTAAATAATGAAGTATTAAAATGGCGTGGTTTTTTGACTTTAATAAATTATTAATGAATCCAGTAAAATTTAATTAATTATTTTTATAAAACTAATCAACTTTTTTAAAAAAATAATTACTAAAATTATATCAATTAATGCGAAGACAGTTAACATAGTCATTGAATACTTTTAAAATTATGAGTTATTTTTATTGTAACATCCCCAAAATAATTGTTTCAATTATTTTGATTATTAAGTAATTTTAACCACCTTATTGCTAAGTGAGATGATTATTGATTGTTTGGATTGATAATTGTATGTTTAAGTTCACTTGGAGGGAAAATAATGTGTGACTAGTTAACTTTAATTGGGAGTTATTAGAAGTTCGAAGATAAGTGTACGAGCACAATAGGCATTTCACTCACCAAACACTCACTCATTCCCACACTTAGACATGCTGAAACTCAAACCCACTCACACTCTCACATTCATTAAGTTGTCATTTTAGAAAGTAGCAAGGGCATAATAGAGTTTTACCACTCAAACACTCTCATTTTGTTTTGGAAAAGATAGAAAGAAGGGCTGAGAGGGAGAGAGAGGGAGAGTCACAAAAAGAGAAAGGAAATGGAGGGTGATGAACAAAGATGAAATCCACAACCAAACACCAAATCAGCTCAAATTCTTTTTGAATGTCCATTCTTCTCTCTTCCATCACCAATCTTATTCTTCTCCCACCTCTTACTAAAGGACAAACCAGTCCACAATTCCCCAAACAGAAACATCAAAGATAGCTTCAAATCCCTCATAAATTCCTTTGCAATTCATGTGTGTTGATGAGTTAGAATATGAGCTTAGGAGTAGGGTTAAAAGTAGAAGATGTCTAAAGGAGAGGGAGGAGCTGTTGATTGAAGTTGAAGATGACATTTTAAAACCCCAATTCGTGACTTTAGAGAGTTGGAAGAAAGCTTCATAAAGTTCAAAACAGAATTTGGAGAACCCCTTTCTCCTTCACTCCTTTCTAGTTGCATGTAGTAATTAAAGTTCAAATAGGGGTTTTGGGGGCTTGCATGTAGAACAAAAATACATAAGGTACAGTTTTGAAGCTTGGAATTCATGGGATAGGGTGTTTTCAGCTGAGTTCGAGCTTGTGGGTGCTTCGCGATCAATTTCGAGAGTTTTGGAAATCGCTTGGTAGACGAACTTGGATTTTACTCCGAGACTTGTGAGTTCTTCGATTCAAATCTTTTGTTTCTCTTTGAATGTGTTTGTTCTGAAGTTAATATACTGTTATTGTATGTGGTTACTGAAATTTTGATGATTAGTGGTGTCAATTGTGCAATTGTTTTATGGGAGATTCTGTTTGAACCATTTTGGACATAGGTCTGGTTTTTGAGTAATTATGAACTCCCAAATTCCTGTGGTTTGTTTTGTTGGGAACTAGACTTAATTCTATTCATTTTTGGCATTGGTTTGGATGTTTTGGGTGGATTTAACTAGAGATATAGTCGTCCCAATTTTGGTCAAAATTCTGGAACGATTCTGTGTATATGTTCAGTATTTCGTGTATAACGTTTTCCTTTGAACTCCTTTTTGAATGGTTCTTGTTTCATTGAAAACTAGATTCAATTTTCTTCGGTTTAGGCACAAGTCCCATGCCATTTGGTAGTGTTTTGGTCATTTTAGGGGTGTTATAAGTTAGAGGACAGAATCTGTCCAATTTAGGAACCAGTCAGGTGGTTTTGAAAAACTGTACTAAATGGCTCAAAATTTTGGAAAGTAAAAATATTTTTCAGAAACTAGACATAATAATCTTTTTAATGAGTGATCATTTGTAATTTTTCGTTATCGCTTGATATGTCAAATGTTTTCTTGAAATATTAGGGTGTTACATTTACCATTCATAAAATCATCCTCATTTGCCGATGAAGGTTGGCTCATTCTCTGCAAGGGCGCAGGTTCAACTCCCATTGTCGGCATGAAGACCTCTTTGGTTGGTGATATGTAAGTACCTCTGTAAGCGCTCAAAGAGCCGTGAGGCCTGCCTTGACCCTGTGAGCCCCCGGAACCCAACCCACCTAAACTTTTTTTAACCCTTAACATACATTTTACTAGTTTGTATTATATTTTAGGAAAAAAATATTTATATTTATTACTCTGATAACTATTTTATTCTTTAAAAAATTATTTTCTAAACAATCTAATTAACCTATGTTTTTTCAATTTATAAATAATATTAAACTTACTATTTTTAAAATTTTCATATTTACATTGTATTTTGCATATGTAGAAGACAACTTGGAGAGTAATCCGAATTGGAAATTTGAAAAAGTCGTTTCCGAAACTTAATGAAGAACACAATCGAGAGAATGCAAGAAACGTTAGTTTTCAAACTTCTTCCAAGACTGCCGAATCAAAATCTTCCCAAGTATCGTGAAGGCTATAATTGTGCTGACAAGTTTGTTTTGCTTTTAATTTTTATGGATATTTTTTTTTGGTATGAATTTTGATGGATATAATTAGTGGAAGAATATACTATTATTTCTTTGAAAACGTTGTTTAGGACTTCCTTTCTATTGGTTCAAATATTGTTTTTAGTAAGAGGTTTTGGTATATTTCTCTCCTACTTTTTTGTATGCTTTTTCATGTTTTTAATAAAAATAGAGCAAAATACTCTTTTTCAATGGGTTTTTTTTTTCTAAATAGAGTTTGCATCACAAAATCTTACTAAGCAATGGCGGTGTAACACTCGAATATTTCTAACACCGAGAAACACTAAGATGTACGGCATGTCATACATCAGAGTTAACTTCCTGTTTGAAATATTGAATACAACTAAAAACTTTTCTTGAGTAAACAACCAAGTAGTCACCTCAACTCCATTAACTTAAGATAAAGTACTTAAGTTTTTGAATAAATTATTTTTTATAAAACTAATCAACTTTTTAAAAAAAAAATAGGTAAACTAAATTAATTAAGGCGAAGTTAGTTATCATATCAATGAATATACTTTTTAAAATATGAGCTATTTTTTCCATTCATAAAATCATCTTCATTTCTCTCTACTTTATTTCTTTTATCTTTTTCTTGTACTAACCAATACTCTTAATCTACTTTATTTTTCATCTATTTTTTCCTCTTTACATGGTATCTCACCTCATTTGTCTTTTTATAACTTCTTGTAATCAAACAGTACATTAGAGTTGTTGTTAGGTGGTGGCTTCTAGATGAATGCGTATTTTTCCTTAACATACATTTTGTGTGTTTAGATTATATTTTTACAAAAACAATATTTATATTTATTGCTCTCATAACTATTTTATTCTTTATTAATTTTCTAAACAATCTAATTAACGTATATTTTTATAAATAACTCTTTGCAAGGGGTTAGTGGGGACATGAATTCACCACTAATTGGATACAAGTTGTGTATTATTGTTCCAATAGGTCAATCCCTTAAAGTTATCATTTTATAATTACAAATTTTTTAAATATAATTAAAAATGTTATCGAAACTACTACTATACATTATCCATTGTTCAACTTATAAACAGGTATAGCATATACTTCAATCGCTCTTCTGCGCATTATTCATTTTAAGGTAAAATACATTTTTAGTCCCTATAAATTTGGGTTTTTGGCTTTAGTCCCTCAAAAAACAGTCACCTACTTCCATTCAACTTTAGTCTCTCAGGATATTTAATAGCGCTTTTTTGAACATTTTATAGCGCTTCAAAATGCTATTAAAAGTAGTGAAACTCTATTCGAAGTCACGATGGACTAAAACTGATGAAAAAATTACTTCGAAGACCAAAAATAGGTGAATTTTTTTTAGACACAAACAAAAAACACAAATTCTATCGGGAGCAAAACCCTTAATTTTAAGTATGTCACTTAATATTTTAGCTCCCTCAAAAATATTTGTGAAAAGTGCAAATATATTTAAAAAAACTATTCATCAAATTCCTAATATAGGTTTTAACGTCTTGAACGTCTGAGTGTGTATGGATCTCAAAAATATATAGCAAATAAAATATAACAAGCTAATGCAAAATTTAGACAAAAACTTTAGACACATGAAGCAGGTTCTAAAGTTGGGAAATGGCAAATCACAATTTATCGTACAACGCATTATCTACAAAATTTCAACCAAAAAGACTATTTTAAGATAGGAGGAGAAGCTAATAACCTGGAAAAATAATCCTTATCGTGAAAGATTATATGAATGTTATTCTTGTCTTACACACAAACTAAAGATAGAAAAGCCAAGAATAAAATTCTACCTATAAAAGCTAGCTCTCTTGAAATACAACACAATATTCATTTTAGAGAACAAAATAAAATGTCTAATCGTAGGACATGGACATTTATTATTGCATGTTCATCACTGTTGTGGACTTTCTCGTTAGCAACAAATATTGATTATGATGCAAATGCCATTATCATCAATGGAGAACGACGAATAATAATGTCTGGTGCAATCCACTATCCACGCAGCACTGCACAAATGTGGCCAGACCTTATAAAAAAGGCCAAGGATGGTGGTCTTGATGCCATTGAAACATATATATTTTGGGATCGTCATGAGCCTGCTCGTCGTAAATATGATTTTTCTGGAAATCTTGACTTTATCAAGTTTATAAAGAACGTTCAAGAAGAAGGATTGTATGTTGTGTTGCGAATTGGTCCTTATGTATGTGCCGAATGGAACTATGGAGGTTTTCCAATGTGGTTACACAACTTGCCAGGGATTGTGCTAAGGACGGACAATGCAGTTTTTAAGAAGGAAATGAAAGTCTTCACAACAAAAATTGTGAACATGTGCAAAGAAGCTGGGTTATTTGCACCACAAGGAGGACCGATTATTTTGGCTCAAATCGAGAATGAATATGATGACGTCATGGACAAGTATAAAGAATCTGGGAATGCATACATGAAATGGTGTGCACAAATGGCTATAGCTCAAAATATTGGTGTTCCATGGATCATGTGCAAGCAAAAAAATGCTCCTGCACCCATGATCAACACTTGCAACGGGTATTATTGTGACGGATTCAAGCCAAACAATCCTAAGAGCCCCAAAATGTTTACTGAAAATTGGGTTGGTTGGTTCCAAAAATGGGGTGAAAGGAGGCCACACAGAACTGCTGAAGACGTAGCATTTTCAGTTGCACGCTTCTTTCAAAATGGTGGTGTCCTCCAAAATTACTACATGTATCACGGAGGAACAAATTTTGGGCGAACAGCGGGTGGTCCATATATCACTACTGCTTATGATTATGATGCACCACTTGATGAATATGGTAACTTGAACCAACCAAAATGGGGACATCTTAAAGACCTCCATGCAGCCATAAAACTAGGAGAGAAGATTCTCACCAATGGAACAGTTACTTCGAAAGGATACGGATATTTAGTGGACTTGACTACTTATGAGAACAAAGCCTCAGGAGAAAAGTTTTGCTTCTTAAGTAATACTGACGGTTCCAGGGATGTTGAAGTTGATCTAGAACAAGATGGAAAGTACGACGTGCCTGCTTGGTCAGTATCTATTCTTCAAGATTGCAAGAAGGAGGTTTTTAACACTGCCAAAGTTAACTCCCAAACAACTGTTTATGTTAACAAGCCAGCTGTAGAAGGCAACTCGCTCACCTGGATATGGACATCAGATCCAGTGGAAGATGCCCTTCAGGGTAAAGGGAAATTTCAAGCATCTCAACTTTTGGAGCAAAAGGGAGTAACTGTTGATGCTAGTGACTACTTGTGGTACATGACCAAAGTTGTAATTAGTGATACATCCTCTTGGCAGAATGCAACTTTGAAAGTGAACACAACAGGCCATGTTCTTCACTCCTATGTTAATGGACAATATATTGGCGCACAATGGGGAACCTATGACAATCTTGGTTTTGTATATGAAAAGCCCGTTGAATTGAAACAAGGGACCAACGTTATAAGTTTATTAAGTGGTACAGTTGGGAATGCACATTATGGTGCATTCTTTGATATGAAGACTACTGGCATTGTTGGGGGTCCTGTGAAACTCGTTGCACAAAGCTCAAGCAATACTTTGGATTTATCAAAATCGAAATGGTCGTACAAGGTTGGGTTAAATGGAGAGACTAGAAGATTTTATGATCCCAAAAACCTTAATGGAGTTAAATGGGAAACAAATGGTATTGCTATTGGAAAGCCAATGACATGGTACAAGACCACTTTTAATACCCCAGATAGTAAAGATTCTATAGTCTTAGATTTACAAGGCCTTGGAAAAGGACAGGCTTGGGTTAATGGGCAAAGCATTGGGCGGTATTGGCCTACAATGATGGCTGACAAAAATGGATGCAGTGACACATGTGATTATAGAGGAAATTATGAACCTAATAAATGTGTGAGTGGTTGTGGATAGGGATGGCAAAACGGATTTGACCCGCCGGGCCGGCCCGCTGACCCGCCAAAAAAAGGCGGGTTGGGCTGAGGTATTGGGACCGCTGACTCGCTGAACCCGCCCCGCCAAAAAAAAAAAACCGCGAGCTAAAGCAGTAACGGGCCGGGTCAGCCCGCCAGCCCGTTTTTTTTAAAAACAAAAAAAAACTTTAAACTGAATCCATTTTTTTTTTGGTCAATAAATTGAATCCATTATCACTATCAGGATTCAGGACTCAGGCCCATAACCCATTTCCATTTAGACTTTCATTTTTCACTCTCGCTCCCAGCCTTCTCCCTCTCGCTCCCAGCCTCTCTCACAGTCTCACTCGTTGTCATTGCCGCCGCCAACGCTGTTCCTTGCCGTTGCCGTCGCCGCCAGCGCTGTTTGTTGCCGTTGCCGTCGCCGCCCAAGCTGTTTGTTGCCGCCTCTCGCTCCCAGCCTCTCTCACTCGTTGCCGTCGCCGCCAACGCTGTTCCTTGCCGTTGCCGTCTCCGCCAGCGCTGTTCCTTGCCGTTGCCGTCGCCGCCAGCACTGTTTGTTGCCGTCGCCGCCGTCGGTATACCCTCCTCTGTGTTTATTTTATCAGTTTCGTTTTGGTTCTGGTTTATTTTATCAGAAGATGGATTTTCAAAACCAAATGCTATATAAGACAAACACTGAACAAACACTGAAGTATATCATCTGCATAAACAAACACTGAACCCACTAGATTTGAGCTTAGCTCTGATATAAGACCCTTCAATTGTGTGTTAAATAACTGTGCTAATTGATTTGGAAAAATAACACAGTTATCTCCTGCATTTGGGTTGTTACAGAAAATAGAAATGTTACTAACTTGCCACCAAAATTCATTACTAGGAAAAATAGTTTGAGAAACAAGGATTAATTGTAGTATTACAGTGAGTTGTGTTCTGAGCTTTGAGATGACAACCAAGAAGATGTAGATGAAGTTATCAAAAGCATGGCTGAAATGATGACCGTGAAATTTGAGAAGTATTGGGATGAATATAGTGTTGTTCTTGCACTTGGGGCTGTATTAGATCCAAGAATAAAGTTGGACACATTGGGTTATTGCTATAAAGTGATTGATCCATTAACTTCGGAGTTGAAGTTGGACAACATAAAGAAAAAATTGTACAAGCTCTTTTCAGAATATTCCATTCATTCTTCTTCCAATGCTTCAAAGACTGCTTCAAAGACTCCTATCGTTTCAACTGAGCCAAGCCTATTTGATGTGAGTTAATTTTTTGGTTTCATTATAGTAATTTTCATTAATAGAACCTTGAAGATAGTAATTTTCAGTTCTACCTATCTTTTATTGATATGAACTTCATTCTTTAGTTTGCGTTTGGCTGTGGCTGTGAACACATGTGCTTGTGTGAATTGTATTAAATGTTCAGGGTTGCTTGGAATTGGATACATAACTGAAAGGAAAATGAGGATTTACTGTAAACATATTTAACATTATTATTTAATGAATGCAATTATTTAGCCACTGTCATTGTCAACACTGATTTATACATGGCATGGAGTAGCTTATGATTTAATTACTGTTAACTAATTTAAAGAAGACTTTCATATTATAATTTAGAAAACCATGTCAACCCTTATTTGCCAGAATCATGAAGCATTAATTGCAGAATATGCGCCTAAGATCTGGCAATGCCAATTAATCATTCCAAGAGCTATTCTAGCTCACTTTAAACTTGTAGGAGAGCTTCTGAAAGTATTCAAATATCTATACCTATTTCAACACATAGGTAGCCCCTGCAGCAAGACAAGAGAAAAGTAAAACGTTTTCAGAAAATAACTTTTGTTTTTAAGAAAAAACATTGTCTTCTCTGGCCTGAAAGTTGCAGGGAACTTCTCAGACACAGGCCGAGCACCAAGGCAGTGCGAATTTCTTGCTGATGAGTCTTAGTTTGAAGTAGCAGTTTGAGATTGCATGATCAAATAGGGGTCAAAAAGAATGAACACTTTCATTGAGGCCCCTAGAGATTGGCTACAAACTTTTTGCTTCTGTGGATCCTGCTAATGGCTATAATCAGTTGATGCATCTGGTGCTGCTCCTAAAACTGGAAAAATTATTTATGTTATTATTGTATTGCCATTATTTTAGGAAATTAGAGTGGCTAGAGAACAATCTGGTGCTGCTCCTAAAACTGGACAAAGTCAGCTTGACATGTATTTGGAAGAGCCGGCGTTGAGTCTTGATTACTCGGAACATTTGGATGTACTACAATGGTGGAAGAACACTAGACAAAGATTTCCAGAACTTTCAATAATGGCTCGAGACTTATTAAGCATTCCTATTACCACCGTTGCATCAGAATCTTCTTTTAGCATTGGTTCTAGAGTGCTTAACAAGTATAGAAATCGCCTGTTGTCTGAAAATGTGGAAGCATTGATATGTTCTCGCAATTGGATTCATGCCTTTGATGATGGTAATTTATTTAACGTGAATATGGTTTACTATTACTTTTTATATATATTTTCTACCAACAATATTTATTTCATTGTTTTATGATGTAGATGGAAATGATGATGACAATGAAGATGAAAAAGAGGGTCCAAGTGGTTCTAAGTGTGCATCTAATGTTATTGACATTGAAGATTAGAATTTAGATGTTTCACTATTGTTTTGTTAGACAGTGTTATGTTTTGTTAGCCAATATTATGTAATTTGAATATCTAGACTTTGAGGTTTTACTTATTATGGTTTTTTGGTTCTTAAAAATATTTATTTTGGTTGCTTGATGCTTAATCCCTAGTTATCAAGCAATCAAAATACTTATTTTGGTTGCTTTAAGATCGAATTATGGATTTGGACCTTTTGGTTGATGGTTGGTTCTAGCCTTCTAGGTGACATTTTTTAATGGTTAATCCTAGTAATTCCAATACTATTATTGTTTTATACTTTTATTTTGAATCTATTTTAAAAAGCAGGTGAAAAATCTTATTGAAATTGAAATGTTAAAAACATGTTAGTTTTTTGTTCAAAAACATTGAAAAAAAAAAATCAGGCGGGCCGGACCGCCAACCCGCCAGCCCATCACTTAGCGGGCCGGGCCAGTCTTTTGAACTCGCATTATTTGGCGGGCCGACTCGCCCCGCCCCGTTTTTAGCGGGCCGAAGGCAAAACGGGCCGGGCCGGGCCGGGCCGGACCGTTTTGCCATCCCTAGTTGTGGAGAACCGTCTCAGAGGTTTTACCATGTGCCGAGGTCATTCCTAAACGTTGACACCAACACATTGGTTTTGTTCGAGGAAATGGGTGGAAGCCCCTTAAATGTGTCTGTCCAAACGGTTGTAGTTGGTTCTATCTGTGCAGTTGCAAATTATGGGAGAACCTTAGAACTTAGATGCCCCGATGGAAAAACTATTTCAGGAGTCCAATTTGCTAGCTATGGAGATCCTCAGGGGAAGTGCGGGTCATTCCAAAAAGGTGAATGGGAATCACACCGCAGTGTGGAAGTTGTCGAAAAAGCGTGCATAGGAAAACAATCATGTTCTATTAATGCGACGAGTTCCACATTTGGAATAAGAAAGGGTGGCACTGATGGTCAGCTAGCTGTGCAAATTGTTTGTGATGGATCTAATCCAGAAGCTAGTCGTGTACTAAGTGTTCGAGGCTAGTTAGTGCTACTGCTAGAATTCTTGCTTCTTGTGAAATACTATCATGTTATCCTCTCTCTCGCTGTCTCTCTCATCTCACACACATACACACTCATATGTGTTATATATATATTATTTTTTATTCTTACTTTCTTGTTAAGTTGGTTCTTCCTTTTATTTCCTCATTTGTGGAAAACATTATTTTCTTGGGTTCATGGGTCATGCTTGAGATTTGGGTGCCCTGTGCAAAATTTGAATGTTGTGCCCTAATTTTATATATTAAAATTCATTGTTTTAATACAACCTCAAGTAAGATAAGTTATTATGGAATAAATGTCAAAGTTTACATCAATTTTGAACGGTTAAAACCAAAATTTCAATAGAATTAATTATACAAAAAAATAGTTATACATGTATTTATCAACCAAACATATATTAAGATATATGTATATATACCATATAAAAAAAGTTTGGTGCCCCCAAAATTTTGGGGCCCTATGCGGTTGCCCCTCTGGCACGCGCTCAGGAACCCCCTGCTTGTGTTTCGTATACTACAAAATCTACGTAGTGACTAAATTTAGTAGGTCTCACTTTATTCTCCCTTCTCAAAAATAGGAAGAAAGAAGAGAGAGATCCGCATTTTTCCTTTTTTTTCATTTTCTATCATCAATAGACTATTTTGAGACCCAGTGGGTGATAATCGATAATGCTAGTTACATATGGTTGTGTGGATAGTGGGTTTGCACAACTATCCTCTTTATAGAATTAGAATACATAGTCCGGATGAACTTAAATAAAATTAATTAAAAATGAATATTTTAATCAATTTAGTTAAATAATGAAGTATTAAAATGGCGTGGTTTTTTGACTTTAATAAATTATTAATGAATCCAAAAAAATTTAATTAATTATTTTTATAAAACTAATCAACTTTTTTAAAAAAATAATTACTAAAATTATATCAATTAATGCGAAGACAGTTAACATAGTCATTGAATACTTTTAAAATTATGAGTTATTTTTATTGTAACATCCCCAAAATAATTGTTTCAATTATTTTGATTGTTAAGTAATTTTAACCACCTTATTGCTAAGTGAGATGATTATTGATTGTTTGGATTGATAATTGTATGTTTAAGTTCAATTGGAGGGAAAATAATGTGTGACTAGTTAACTTTAATTGGGAGTTATTAGAAGTTCGAAGATAAGTGTACGGGCACAATAGGCATTTCACTCACCAAACACTCACTCATTCCCACACTTAGACATGCTGAAACTCAAACCCACTCACACTCTCACATTCATTAAGTTGTCATTTTAGAAAGTAGCAAGGGCATAATAGAGTTTTACCACTCAAACACTCTCATTTTGTTTTGGAAAAGATAGAAAGAAGGGCTGAGAGGGAGAGAGAGGGAGAGTCACAAAAAGAGAAAGGAAATGGAGGGTGATGAACAAAGATGAAATCCACAACCAAACACCAAATCAGCTCAAATTCTTTTTGAATGTCCATTCTTCTCTCTTCCATCACCAATCTTATTCTTCTCCCACCTCTTACTAAAGGACAAACCAGTCCACAATTCCCCAAACAGAAACATCAAAGATAGCTTCAAATCCCTCATAAATTCCTTTGCAATTCATGTGTGTTGATGAGTTAGAATATGAGCTTAGGAGTAGGGTTAAAAGTAGAAGATGTCTAAAGGAGAGGGAGGAGCTGTTGATTGAAGTTGAAGATGACATTTTAAAACCCCAATTCGTGACTTTAGAGAGTTGGAAGAAAGCTTCATAAAGTTCAAAACAGAATTTGGAGAACCCCTTTCTCCTTCACTCCTTTCTAGTTGCATGTAGTAATTAAAGTTCAAATAGGGGTTTTGGGGGCTTGCATGTAGAACAAAAATACATAAGGTACAGTTTTGAAGCTTGGAATTCATGGGATAGGGTGTTTTCAGCCACTACTAAAAAAATTGTTTTTAGAGAGGAATTTTAGAGAGGGATAAATATTCCTCACTATTAGTGAGGGATTTAGTGACGAAAAAAATAAATCTAGGGGGGCACCTACAGCTTATGTTTGTGACGAATTTAGAGATGAAAAATATTCCTCACTAAAAATTTCGTAACTTTGTGACGAATTTAGAGATGAAAAATATCCCTCATTAAAAATTTCGTAACTAAATTCGTGACAAAATGTTGAAAAGGAATTTAGAGACGCGGTTTGTGAGGAAAAGTGTTCCTCACTAATAGTGAGGAATTCCAAATTCGTCGTTAACTCACTCTGTGCAATTTTTTTGTCACTTAATTAAGTAAAAAAAAACTCTCGCTCTCGCTCTCACTGAAACCCACCCTCTTGCTGAATCCCTAAATCCCTTCCCCTCTTGCTCTCTTCTCTCCCCCACCGTATTCTTCATCCCTAAATCCCAGAACTTCATCACACTCTCGCTCTCTTCTCATCCCACCGTATTTCGATCACACCGGCGTAGCCTTCCCCTCTTCTCATCACACTCTCGCTCTCTTCTCTCGCTCTCTTCTCTCCCCCACAACTTCATACTCGCTGAAACCCACCCTCTCGCTAAATCCCTAAATCCCACTGTGAAACTGTAGCCTTCCCCTCTTGCTCTCTTTTCTCCCCCACCGTATTCTTCAACTTCTCAACCTCCTCGTGAAACCCTCCCATTCGCGCCCTCCGAATCACCCTCCTCTTCCCATCAAGCCTCCATTCGCGTTTCTCTTCCAATCAGGCTCTAAATCAAAGGTTCTATCTCGCGAAACTTGCAAAGCTAAAGGTAAATCATCCCTTCCATTCGCGTTTTGTTCCCTCTGTTCCCTCTGTTCTTTTTCTTGTTCTGCAACTGATTTCTTATTAGATATGGAATGGATGTCATCCTTACTTTTATTTCCTGAAATAAAATAAATTTTAGTTTCTCTGCACCTTCCTTTTTTTAGATCCAATATTCCGAACTTAAACAGATATAAATGTGTTCGAATCTCAAATATGCAAATAACAATCATTTATCTTTCATGACTTTATCATTTTTGGATGGATTAATAAGATTAAAATGTATATGCACATGGCCGGTTGAACTCTTAGGATGCTTATTCTGGTGTCTATGAAGAAAATTTCACTTGCAATATTATTATATAAATAAATTAACTGATTCTGATGTTGTGTTACTTTCTTACTACACAGAAGTTTGGTCTGGCTGAGATTGAAGGATCTGCATATTTAGGAGCAAGTGATTTGGCTCAATGTAGTAAGTACCTTTTACATGCAATGTGCAATATTCAATTTTGATGTTGTTGTTAAACTAATTCGAGGTTATGTGTCATGATGTTGTTGTGCAGACCAAGAGAACCAAGAAGTTCAATATTGTTGGCAAATACGGTACGTTTTGTTGTTGCTTTTGAATACTTTTGTGTGTCTATATTTATTACTTTTGTGTGTTTATCTTGATTCTAATGATTGTATGTGTGTTAGTTTTGTTATAACTATTCACATGTGAGTTGAGTAAATACCATGAATTTGAGTAAATCCTTTTACTACTAATCTTTCATTGTATCTCTCCACATCCTTGCATTTCACTGTAAAGTATCTTAGGACAATTGAACCTATAGTATCTTTGTGAAACCTTTTCCATACATACACTTTTAATTTTCATTCTTAGGACGATCATCTAGATTTCATTCTCCTAAGTTTCATCTTCAACCTGTGGGCCCTTCAAATGTATTAAATTTTCTTGCTTTGTGTTTCTTCACACTTCCATCAGCCTTGCATTTCACTGTAAAGACCCACAAAATGATACTTGGTAGATGTCTTTACTAACTTGAAGTACTCAATGATGACTTTCCTTTCTTTTCATTGTTTCTTCATATAGTTTTAAAGACCAATAGTTGCTCGTGTAAATAATACATTAGCAATGGAAGTACCCGAAAATAGAAAGTGGATGGATAGAAGACTGGATCAGGACAAGAATATTACAGAAGAATTTAAAGAAGGATGTTTGGGATTTGTCAACTTTGTCTTGGAAAAGGACAAAGAAAAAGACAAAGAGAAGATTGAAAGCGAGGATAACATCGAAAGCCGGGAGATTAGATGTCCATGTAAGATTTGCAAGTGTTTGCGTCATCACCCACCAGACATGGTGATGGTGCATCTATGTAGGAAGGGTTTCATGAGTAATTATTATCATTGGACAAATCATGGCGAACCGATTCCCCCGATTCCCCCAGTGGTTGTCAATCATTCATATTATGGTAGTAGTGGTCGTAGGGATATGTTTGATAATTATGAGCAGTTGGTAATGGATGCCGCGGGACCGGAAATTGGCAACTATCTTGAGCGGGAAGGTCATCATGAAGAAGACACAATGATAGAAGATCCTAATTTAGAAGCACGACAATTCTTTGAAATGTTAAAGGCTGCGCAATCTCCTTTATGGGATGGTTGTGACAGACATTCTGTGTTGTCGGCTTCTTTAGCGGCATTAAGTTTGAAAGCTGACTATGGATTATCTGAGGGATGCTTTAATGGTTGGGTGCAGTTAATGGGAGACACAATGCCTGATGATAATAAAATGCCTGAAAACTTTTACCAGGCAAAAAAGTCACTTGCTGAACTAGGGTTAGCAAGTATGCAAATTGAATGTTGCCCGAATGGATGTATGTTGTATTATAAAGAAGATGAGGTTCTTCAAAGCTGTAAACATTGTGGAGAGCAGCGATATAGACATGTTACCAGACGGGGTAAATTGAAATTGATACCGTTGAAAAGCATGTGGTACTTCCCGCTTGTTCCAAGACTACAACGGTTGTATTCCTCAATGCAAACAGCTCGTGAAATGAGATGGCATCGTGAAAATCAAAGGGAGGCAGGTTCTTTATCTCATCCGTCAGATGCAGAAGCTTGGAAACACTTTGATGAAGCATGGCCTACATTTTCTCAAGATCCTCGAAATGTTAGATTAGGCTTGTGCTCCGATGGTTTTGCTTCATTTGACCAAACAGGTAGGAACTATTCTTGCTGGCCTGTGATAGTTACTCCTTATAATTTTCCACCATGGATGTGTATGAGAAGAGAGTTTATGTTCTTAACTCTTATAATTCCGGGCCCCCACAACCCTAAGAAGAAAATTGATGTGTACTTGCGCCCCTTAATTGATGAATTGAAAATTTTATGGGAAAGTGGAGTTATGACATATGATGTGTCCTTGAAGCAAAATTTTTTGATGAAGGCGGCGCTAATGTGGACGATCAACGACTTTCTCGCATATGGGATGTTAAGTGGTTGGATGACAATGGGTAAACTAGGTTGCCCAATTTGTATGGAGCATTCCAAGGCATTTAGCCTCATATATAGTCGAAAGACCTCATGGTTTGATTGTCATCGTCAATTCTTACCACAACATCATCCATATAGGAGGAATAAGACTGCGTTTATAAAAGGTAGGGTTGAAAATTCAGCTCCTCCACAAAGGTTAAGTGGTGAAGAAGTCTGGGAGAGGGGAAAACATTACCCAAGTGTGGAGGAATGTCAGGAACCAAATATCCCGGGCTATGGGATAGAGCACCATTGGACAAAGCGAAGTATATTTTGGGAATTGCCATATTGGAAAACCCATCTTCTCCCACATAATATTGACATGATGCACACTGAAAGAAATGTGTTTCTCAATATTTTGTTCACAGTGATGGATACCAAAGGGAAAACGAAGGACACTTGCAAATCAAGGCAGGACTTGGAAGTACATTGTAAGCGCAGCGGACTGGAACTACAACCTAGTACTAATGGAAACTTTGTAAAACCAAAGGCACAATTTACACTTACCAAACAGCAAAGGCTTGGTGTTTGCAAATGGGTGAAAAATCTCAAACTTCCAGATGGTTATGTTTCCAATATGAGTAGATGTGTTGACTTGAGAGAAGCAAAGTTGGTTAACATGAAGAGTCATGATTGCCATGTGTTCATGCAACGCTTGCTTCCAATAGCGTTCAAAGCTTTGCCAAAACCTATATTGAACACACTTACAGAATTTAGTCAATTCTTCCGAGAAATTACTTCATCGTTGTTGAAAGAAGATAAATTGCGCATGTTGGAGGAAAATATCCCAATCATTATGTGCAAATTGGAACAAATATTTCCCCCAAGCTTTTTTGACTCAATGGAACATCTTCCAATTCATTTAGCATATGAAGCAAGAGTTGGCGGTCCCGTTCAATATAGATGGATGTATCCATTTGAAAGGTTAGTTCTTCATCATATAAAAAATCTGCCACGTTTCCTTATTTCTCTCCTTTTTCTTTAAGCTTAATCTTGATTTACTCAATAGGTTCATACGATCTTTAAAACAAAAGGTTACAAACCCAGCTTATGTTGAAAGCTCGATTTCTAGAGCATATTTACTGGAGGAGACAGCTACATTTGCTTCACATTATTATCTTCCAACTATTTTATCAAGGAGAACAAGAGTGCCACGAAATGATGATGGAGGAGAAGGTTCTTCTGCAAATGCTCCATTGTCAATTTTTAATTATCCAGGTCGCCCGATTGGAAAGGGTGTCACTTCTACCTTGGAGGATAGAGAAATGAAAGCTGCACATTTGTATATTCTTTTAAATTGTCCTGAAGTGGTTCCTTATTTGAAGTAAGTACCTCCGGTTGAAAATATGATAATTATCTTATCTTAGGCCATGTTTAACTCCTTCCTTGTATGTGTAGCATGTACTCAGATTTGTTACGAGGACTAAACCCGGATGTAAACGAAGCCGACCTTGACAGAGAAATATCTTCAAATTTTACCTCATGGTTTAAAACATATGTACGTGAATCTATTAATGTTCAAAATTTGCTGATCTAATTTGTTGAGTTGGAATAAAGAATGTTCTCTAATGTAGGTGCTCGACTCAACAAATGCAATTGATGATCCGCTTTTAATAAGTTTGGCATGGGGCCCAATTCGAAAAGTCATTAGGTGGCCTACTTTTGTTATCAATGGATACAAGTTTATGACAAAGTCTAAAAATGAAGGGATGAGTACAACGAATCACAATGTATGTGTTCGAGGTGGGCAACATGATACAATGGAAAATGATTACTATGGGGTGTTGATTGATATTGTTGAATTGGAGTACACCAATCACCCTACCAAGAAGGTTGTTCTATTTAAATGTGAATGGTTTGATCCTAGTTCCCAGGGGACACAAATAGATAACTATGGAAATGTTCAAATAAAAAAATCACGGAGATATCCAACTTATGATCCTTTTATATTGGCTCAACAAGCAGATCAAGTTTACTTTACATCATTTCCTGAAAGGCAACAAGGCTGGTTAAGTGTCATAAGAACCAAGGCGCGCAACATAATTCAATCTGCGGAAAGGAACAAACGTGAAACAAATGATGCATTCCAAGATGATGATGCACAACCGATGCCTATTATTGTTGCAAATGATGATTTTCAGCATAGTCTTGTTGATACTGCTAGTGTGGCGGAGGAAGTACCTATAAGTGTCTTAGAAGAAGAAGAAGAAGAAGATATAGAATTCATATCTGAGAGTGAAGAAGAGGAAGATGATGAGGAAGAATTTTATTAGGAGATAGATTCAAACTAAGCTATTCCAATTGAGTCAACAACTTCACTTTGTATTGTTTCTCTTGGTGCTCATTACATGTTTCCACGTGATTATCATACACTTAATGTAATTTTGATTATCAATTATTTCTTCACGTGATTATCAAACACATACTGTATTTTTGATTGTTTTCTTTTTTACATTCTCTTAAATACTTGACTAATTATGTATATTCTTTTGACAGATGGCAGATGGTGATAATACAAGGGGTAGCGAAAGAGGTACTAGTAGAGGCAGGGGAAGAGGGAGAGGTAGAGGTACTTTGCCACATTCTTCCACTTCCCAATCACATGTGGTTCCCCATCGTCTTCATTCTACACCTAGACCTAATGTTCTTCCCACTAGCCAACCAACACATTCTTCTACTTCCCACACACATGTGGCTCCTCAGCTTCTTCATTCTACACCTAGACCTAATGTTCTTCCCACTTCCCACGACCCGACTAGGAAATCGACATATTCTTCCACTTCCCACACTCATGTGACTCCCCAGCCTTCTCGATCTACACCTAGCCGGCATGTTCCTTCGATTCCCCATGCTCCTATGGCCCACAAACCTCCTCAATCCACAAAGGTCAAATATAATTGTACTAGACAACCCACACATCCTTCTACTTCCCACACTCATGTGCCCCCCCAACATGATCGATTTCCACCTAGTCCTCTTGTTCTTTTGACTTCCCATGCTCCTATTTCCCCAGAACCCACCCAGCCTACACCTAGCCCCAATAACTCAACCACACAGAACCAAAATATTCATCCTACACCGCCCCAATCACATTCTCAAGCTGATGTTGCATCTGTTGACACCCCCCAAGTATCATCCCATGTTGATTCATATCCAGAAATTGGGTCTTCCGACAATGATGGGCGTATGTGGATTTGTCCACGTCCAGGTTACACGTAAGTATTAGTATCTAGTTTTCATGAAATAGTCTACAATAACTTATATGTGTATGACTTACAACTTGTTTAATGTTATTTTACAGTTTTGACCCTCCTATTCAGCCAACCCGTGAAATCACAAAGATAATAAAAAAGAAGTTTGAAGTGTCTTGGATGAATTATGGAGAGGTCAAGAAAGAGGACGAGAAGTTGGCAAAAATGTGGTTTAATGAGTTTAAGGTATGAAAACATGTCTATACATTAGCCCTACATTAATATCACTCACTAATTAGACTATTACATAATTAGCCCTACATTAATATTACATTCCCTCGTGTGCTGATTGGTACTGCAGAGGAAGTATAAGTGGCTTCCGGAGCATGATGCAGCAATTAAAAAGACATATGACCATAAAGCCTCTGATGGGTACACAAATGCAATGTATAGAGTACGACGTAAGCTTGATGCGGGGACTTGGATTCCTAAGAAATATCGTGATGAATTGGAGCAAAAGTGGGCTGATGATGATTGGAAAAAAAGAGCAATAATTAACAGCAACAACAGAATATCCTCTGATGGCTCTCTACATACAGGAGGGTCTATTCCGACAACTGATCATTACAAGAGATTAGTAAGCAAATGAACTATATATAACTTCCTATTTGCTAAGAGTATATTTTAATCGAAACTAATCCAATTATTTTTCAGAAAAATTCCTTGGGTGAGACTCCAACTTGTTGGGACCTGTTTGAGAAGACTCACAAAATGAAAGGTGAGACGCTAAAGTGGGTCTCCTCCAAGTCAGAGAAGATTGCTGTAAGTTAAAATTTCTACATTAACGTCCAAATTTAGTTGTTTTATTTGTTGTGAGTTTCTGCATTTATTTGGTCTGATAGTTTCCAATCTGTCATCAATTACTTATTTAAGGTCTGATAGTTTCAGTTTGCTAAAATAAGTATGTGATGAGTAGCCTTCAACTGATCACTGTTTCAGTTTGCTAGTGCAGCTGTAATCTGGTGCAGAATTTAGGTGTTTAGGTGTTTAGTTCTTGCTAGTGCAGTTGTTTCAGTTTGCTAAAATAAGTATGTGATGAGTTGTTTATGTACACTAAAGCATGTTTGTGAAGATATATATTTCAACGTTGGAATTGTTTTAAACTGTATCTGTATATCTTCTGTTAAAATTTCTACATTAACGTCCAAATTTAGTTGTTTTATTTGTTGTGAGTTTCTGCATTTATTTGGTCTGATAGTTTCCAATCTGTCGTCAATTACATATTTAACTGTCTTCTCTTTTACAATGAGTTTCTGCATTTACAATGAGTTTCTGCATTTTACAATGAGTTTCTGCATTTACAATGAGTTTCTGCATTTATTTGGTCTGATAGTTTCCAATCAAATTTAGCTGTCTTCTCTTTTTTTAGCATTTGTATGTTATCTGCATTACTACTACTACTAAGTTGATGTCTTTGAACACGTCTTCATGCCATGCCTTCATTCTTTTCCAGCGTGTTTTATGAATCAATGTCTAATGATCTAGTATTATTTTAGGGAAAATGTCATCTATTTTTCCTTTTTGTAGATTGATCTGCCTGGAAGTTTATATTCTGTAGTTTATGTAATACTACTGAATGTGTGATCACAAAATGAGTGTATAATGATTTTCCTGTATATTATTTTGCTAAGCCATGTCAACAAAATGTGTGATCACAAAATGAGTGAAAGGTAATGGTGCAATTTTGG
This sequence comes from Astragalus membranaceus, assembly GCA_039519185.1. NCBI lineage: Eukaryota > Viridiplantae > Streptophyta > Magnoliopsida > Fabales > Fabaceae > Astragalus > Astragalus membranaceus. Next base: position 103,204,177 of record CM076847.1, on the reverse strand, counting down.
TCAATGAGTTTATATCTATAGGTAATTCGGATCCCATTAAACTATAGGCTTTATATCTATCTAGATATAGCATTGATCAATGAGTTTGTGAGTTTTATGCCATTGCATAAGATATTGTAATTCGTAGAATAAAATTAAATGGTTTATGTAGAGTAGCAAAGTCGTCGGATCAAGAACCACCCTTGACTGATTATATAACTTGCTAGTGTTTCCTTAAAGGTTCATTCTTAATGATTTTAGGCTTGACTTATAGGTCTTTTGTTGTTTTTTTTTGGTTGAAAATTATGTTTCAATTGGTATTCCATGTCAGTCATTTGTGTAAATATTTGCAGTTTCCTCACTTTACATCTTCATTGTATCTTCTGCTTTGACCTTACTTGTGTGTGGCTGAAAGGATTGATGCTTGGGAGTTTTCTTTCTAAAACTATTGATCTTGCAGTCTATAAGTTGCAGAAGTTAGGTGTTTAGTTTCTAAACTATTGATCTTACAAATGATCTTTTGGATTGTAGCGTATATGAAGTTTTCATTATGCACGTTTATGATTAGTTAATTTCCATGAAAACTTATATTCTTGGAAAAATATTGATGAGTCCTAGCAAGCTCAGATAAATATTAAGGAAATATTAAGGAGACAAATATGATAAGTATTAATTTGGTCTGATATATTAATTTGGTCTGATATATTTGGTCTGATAGCTTCTATACTTTGCTAATTTTGATTATTATTTGCTAAGTTGATGGTTTTGTTGACTTACTTTCCCCTGACTTCTATGATGAGTATTAATTTGGTCTGATATATTTGGTCTGATAGCTTCTATACTTTACTAATTTTGATTATTATTTTGAAATGCTCATGTTTGATTATTATTTTTTCAGAATGAGTATGAAAGTCGTATTCTTGAAAGAGACTCATAAGAGGCACTAGGAGATAGCGTGTCTAGCGAGCAATCTGACAACAATATCTTCTTAGAGATTGTTGGAGGTGTAGATAAGAAGAAAATAATATTTGGTTTGGGTCCTGAAGGAGAAAACTACATTCCTTCTTCCAAACGATCTACTGGAATCTCTGAGTCTGAATATGTGCAAATAAAGTCTGAATATATGCAAATGAAGGCTGACTTTTCTAACTTGACTGCTGAAAATCAAAGTCTTAAGGAGCAAGTGAGTGGCCTTTGTGCAACACAGGAGAAGATGCTTTAAGTTTATGGAGACTTTTTCTCAAACTCATCCACGTCTGCCTTCACCTCCACCTCCACCTCCACCTCCACCTACAAACGAGGATGACCAACAAAATGATGATGAGTATTATGATGAACTAAATGGTTGATGTGTTTTTTGTTTTTTTCAAACAATGATGTGTAAGGGTTATGTATTTTTTTGATTAACATTACTTTTGGTTTGTATGAACTATGCTTATTAGCTTTATTAGTAATATGAAATGTGTACTTTTAAAAAAAATTGTAACCTATGTATTCAAGTGTAACACCCCCTTTCTACCCTTTATTTTAATTTAGAAAATCAGAGTTCAAAAAAAATTCATTTTTAATTTCACCACGAGGGTGTCACACATACATCAAAATAAAACCTCAAACCTCAAATAAAAATAGTACGTCGTCAAAGGTGCAATACATAGCACTCCACAATAGGGGGAACTCAAAACATCGAAAACTACGTCATAAAATCCAACGACAACGCAGCGGAAAAATAAATCAACCCATCAATGGTATAAAAATCTAAGTATATCAGCAAAACATCAAATACATCCCCCCAGGTGCTACGTATCAGAGCATGACGACTTGACCCAAGAAGTGAAGCTAAGACCTTCACTGGGAATCACCTGCACGTTACCAACATGGGGGTAACATTCAAACAGGAAAGGGTGAGCATCATTTCAATCCATATAATAGAAAATATGATAAGTACTAATCGTAGGCTACGCACTAGAGCAATCAACATCCAATAACACCAAACACTCACATCACAATCATCATTCACATCACTTACAATAACTCATCTCATGTCATGTAGGCATATGAAATGCAACCCACTCGCGGGTATATGCATGAGGTACCTTTTCACAAACGTCGCTTTAGCCCTTAAGGCCTCATCGTCACGTAGCCACTCAGGCCTCAAAACGTCACTGGGTTTATGCATATGGGCATGAGACACTATGACATGCACCACTCACAACACACAATTACACAAATACCCAAATCATAGTCAACTTTGTGACTCGTCACTTACCGGTTTGCTCACAAGGAGCACAGCACCTGTCAAATCCACAATCAACACACAACGTCACTTGGCCATTTAGACCTTAACATCACTTAGCCTTTTCGGGCCTCAACGTCACTGGGTTTTCATCGTCACTTATGCAATAAATATCATCAGCTCAAACAATAGCCACTGAGGGCAAAAACGTCATTTACTAGCCACCAAGGGCATCATCGTCATTTACACATTACTATAACTAATAATGGCCACTAAGGGCAAAACAGTCATTTAACTAGCCACTAGGGACATTATCGTCAAAATCATCATTTTTGACACCACTTCGTTAAAAATCACTGGTCGTACTCAAAAGAGAGTTTTTAAAGACACCAAAAATACCTTTGCATTGTCACAGCCACTATCACCGGGAACAGCCACTTGGGGCGCCCCAGCAACCTTCTGAAATTATAAATTTTTATTTCTAAAAAGGGAACACACAGATAGGTAACGGAAAATGCTTCAAAACGCTTTTTGAATCGTTCAAAACGGATGTCTGAGTCAAAAGTTATGTTAAAAATAAGTTTGGAAAAAATTAGGCAACATTCTGAAATTGGCGCCTTAGGCGCCCAGGCAACCAGGCAACACACGCACTGGCGCCCAGCGCCCAGGCGCGCAACACACGCACACACGCACACGCCACAGGCGCCCAGCGCCCAGGCGCGCAACACACGCACACACGCACGCACAACGGGCGCCCAGCGCCCAGCAACACGCACAAACACAACGCACAGCGCCCTTGACGCCCAGCACAGGGCGCCTGGCGCCCAGAAACAGCAGCAACAAAATCCAGAATTTTTCCAACAACTTATCAACACTAAAAATTGATTCCTAACAATTTTAAAGTGTAAAAACTCAAATTTTCCAGCAACCAAAATGCACTTATTTTATTCAAGATCACCAAAACTCAATTTACCAAAACTCAATTGAAAAACATCACCAACATCATCATGGCGCCCTAGGCGCCCAAACACCTACAATCACCTATGCGACTTCATCACCAACAAGCCAAACACATAAATCAAAATTTTGGGCTCCCAACACATGCGCATATCACCACCAATAAGGCAAAGTCATAGATCATACTCAAGTACTAGATCAAATTCGCATATACATATATGAATATATATAAAAATTAACATCAAGAACATCAAGATCATCAAGAACATCAAGAAACATAAAAGAACATCACGAACAACATGGATCTAGTATAAACCTTAGATCTAGGACCTATCATGAGATCTATTAGATGGAAGGATAGAGCTCCCCTAACCTTTTCAAGAAGAAGAATTCGATGCCCTAGGATGCAGTCACCAACAGAACCTCAGCTACAATGGAGATTTCTTCTCTCCTTGATCTTCGAAATTCCTCTTCTCCTTCTCCTCTTGGCCGCCTCTTCCTCTCTCTTTCTCACGCTCCTCTCTTTCTTTTCTCTCTTGTCTCAAAATTTCGCAATTGGCCACCACAAACCCTAACCCCTAATCACTAGTCCACTTCGCATACTTGTGGATCATGGGCTTGGGCCTTCCACTCAAGCCCAAGTCATGCAAGTGGCGCCTCCACTCCCTCCTAATACCACCAAAATTAATAAAATTTTAATTAATTAAATTATATCAAATAAATTAATTTAAATTCCCAAATACTTAATTAAATAAATAAATTAAATATTTTAGGGTGTTACAACTCTCCCCCACTTAGAATAATTTCGTCCTCGAAATTTACCTGATCAAATAACTCCGGGTAAGACTCCCGCATCTTGCTTTCCAACTCCCAAGTCATACTCTCGCCGGCAGCTCCTAGCCAAACCACCTTCACAAGTGCAATCTCTTTGCCTCTAAGCGCTTTCACTTCACGATCCTCAATCCGTACGGGCATCGTCTCCACAGTGAGATTATCCCGCACCTCCACATCATCCATATGGATCACATGAGATGGATCCGAAACATACTTCCGAAGTTGCGACACGTGAAACACGTCGTGCAAGTTCGAAAGATTTGGCGGTAAAGCCACTCTATAAGTCACATTTCCGATTCTTTCAAAAATCTGATAAGGACCAACAAATCGAGGAGTGAGCTTCTTCGATTTCAACGCTCGACCAACACCGGTAATAGGAGAAACCCTCAAGAACACATGCTCACCCTCCTGAAACTCTAAATCCTTCCTTCGCTTGTCATGATAACTCTTCTGACGACTCTGCGAAGCCTTCATCTTTTCACGGATCATCTTGATCTTCTCTGTAGTCTCCCGGACAATCTCCGGTCCCAACACTACACTCTCTCCCGACTCATACCAACACAATGGCGTTCTACACTTTCGACCATACAATGCTTCAAACGGTGCCATCCCGATACTGGAATGGTAACTGTTGTTATAGGTAAACTCAATCAACGCAAGGTAGGAATCCCACGAACCCCGTTGCTCCAATACACAAGCCCTCAACAAATCCTCTAACGACTGAATTGTTCGCTCCGACTGACCATCTGTCTGAGGATGATACGCCGAACTCATTTTCAACTTTGAACCCAATTCCTTCTGCAAACTCTTCCAAAACTCAGAAGTGAACCTCGGATCCCTATCTGACACAATACTCTTCGGAACACCGTGCAACTTCACAACTTCTTTGACATAGACCTCTGCCAATCTCGACACCGGATAAGTGATATTAATAGGAATAAAGTGAGCAGACTTAGTTAACCTATCAACGATCACCCAAATAGCGTCATGACCCTTAACCGTATTCGGCAATCCCGTCACAAAATCCATCGCTATGCTATCCCACTTCCACTCTGGAACTTCCAACGGTTGCATTAACCCTGCAGGCTTCTGATGCTCAACCTTAGATTTCTGACAGGTCAAACAGGCATACACAAACTGTGCCACATCTCTCTTCATTCCATACCACCAAAACATCTTTTTCAGATCTTGATACATTTTCGTCGCTCCAGGATGGATACTCAACTTGCTACGGTGACCCTCCTCTAAAATTGCCTTTCTCATCTCTTCATCGTCCGGAACACAGATCCTACCCCGGAACCTCAACACACCATTGGAATCTAATTTGAAATCTTCATCTTCAGATTGACCAACCCCATTAATTAAATCTACTAACTTGACATCTGTCTTCTGAGCTTCCCTGATGCTGCCCAGGAAATCATTATCGATCTTTAACATTCCCAGCTTGACACTGCGAGGTGTCATTTTACATACCAAACTCAAATCTCTGAATTCCTCGATCAACTCTAATTCTTTCACCATCATTGCCGACATATGCAAAGACTTTCTGCTTAAAGCATCAGCCACGACATTAGCTTTGCCGGGATGATAATTCAAACCAAAGTCATAATCCTTCAAGAGCTCCAACCACCGACGCTGTCTCATATTCAACTCTTTCTGATCGAACAGATACTTTAGACTCTTATGGTCACTGAACACCTCGAACCTCGAACCATAAAGGTAGTGCCTCCAAATCTTAAGCACAAACACCACAGCAGCCAACTCCAAATCATGCGTAGGGTAATTTTTCTCATGAACTCGCAACTGCCTCGACGCATACGCAACGACTTTCCCATCTTGCATCAGCACACCACCAAGACCCATTTTCGACGCGTCACAATATACAACGAACGGTTCCTCCGGATTAGGCAACGTCAAAACAGGCGACGTCGTCAATCTCTTCTTCAGTTCCATAAAACTTTCCTCACATCGAGCATCCCAAACAAAAACTTTACCCTTACAAGTCAACTGAGTCAACGGAAGGGCCAACTTGGAAAAACCCTCGATGAACCACCGGTAGTACCCAGCCAAACCCAAAAAGCTTCTAATCTCTGTTGCGGACTTCGGAGCCTCCCACTCCAACACTGCTTCTACTTTTGCCGGATCAACCGCGATACCATTACTAGAAATCACGTGCCCAAGAAAACTCACCTCTTTCAGCCAGAACTCACACTTCGATAACTTAGCATACAACTTTTTCTCTTTCAAAACTTCTAACACTGTCTTCAGATGCTCAGCATGCTCTTCCTCTGACTTAGAATAAACTAGAATGTCATCTATGAAGATCACCACAAACCGATCTAGGTAATTATGGAAAATACGGTTCATATATTCCATAAATACACCAGGAGCATTGGTCACACCGAACGGCATCACTGAATATTCATAATGCCCATACCTCGTCCTGAACGCCGTCTTCTGAACATCCTCATCCTTTACTTTAATCTGATGATACCCGGACCTCAAATCAATTTTGCTGAAAACACGAGCACCCACTAACTGATCCATCAGATCGTCGATCCTCGGAAGCGGATACTTATTCTTGATAGTTACCTTATTCAACTGACGATAGTCCACACATAACCTCATGCTCCCATCTTTCTTCTTCACTAACAATACCGGAGCTCCCCACGGTGACACACTCGGCCTCACAAACTTTTTCTCAAGCAATTCTTCAAGTTGCGTCTTCAACTCAGACAATTCCGACGCCGACATTCTGTACGGTGCCATAGACACAGGCCTCGTACCAGGTACAAGATCAATCGAAAACTCAACTTCTCTTTCCGGTGGCACACTCGGAATTTCATCAGGAAAAACTTCAGGAAACTCGCGCACCACTTTCAGTTCTTCAATAACAGCCTGACTCTCAGTAGACAACGAAGTCATCAACGCAAATAACTGAACTCCTTCTTTCTTCAACTCCTTCAACTGACCGGCAGATACCAAAACAGAATTTTCTTCACCGAAACTAACCGACTTGCTACGACAGTTGATATGAACCTGATTATTCTCTAACCAGTCCATGCCTAAGATTACATCCAGACCTCTCAACGGCAAGCAGACAAAATTCACAATAAAGTCCCTGCCGAAGATCGACACGGGACACTGAGAACACACCTGGGACGTAATCACCGACCCCTTCGCAGGAGTATCGACAACCATATCCCCACACATAGCAGATAAAACAAGACCCAATCTTTTACAACAATCAACAGATATAAAACAATGGGTAGCACCAGTATCAATAAGAGATTTCAGAGAAGTACCATTAATAAAACACGTACCTCTAATCAGACCATCATTATCATCAGGCTCCTCTCCTGCCAATGCAAATACCTTCCCAGTAGACCTTTCCTTCTTCGGCTTTGTACACTTTGTACTGATATGCCCAGACTCACCACAGTTAAAACACACTACATCCTTGACCTTACACTCGGCTGCCATATGACCCTTTTTACCACAACGGTAGCAAACCCTCTCATCAGACCTGCATGTAGTACTCTTGTGGCCAGGCTTGCCACACTTATAACAGACAATGCTAGCAGGGGCATCTCCCCCACTAGAACCCTTACCTCCAGCAGCCTTCTGATAACTCTTACCCGCAGGAACCTCATACGGCTTGCTTCGACTCTGAAACTTACCCTTTTTCTCAGAAGTAGCTTTGTAATGAGCAGTACTGTCTTCCTCAAAGATTCTGCAACTGTCAACCAGATCTGCGAACACACGAATCTTCTGATAACCAATGGCCTTTTTAATATCAGGCCTCAACCCATTCTCAAATTTGATGCATTTAGAAAATTCAGCTGTAGCCTCACTGTAGTGTGGATAAAATTTTGCTAGCTCCACAAATTTCGCCGCATAGGCAGTCACAGACATACCACCCTGCTTCAGCTCCAAAAACTCTATCTCTTTCTTCCCTCGGACGTCTTCAGGAAAATATTTTCTCAGAAATTCTCTGCTGAATACCTCCCAAGTAATCTCTTCCTGCACAGCCTCTAACCTCTGCCTAGTAGCCAACCACCAGTCGTCGGCCTCCTCGGCTAACATGTGGGTACCAAAACGGACCTTCTGCTCAACAGTACAGTCCATCACCCTGAAAATTCTCTCGATCTCCTTCAACCAAGCCATAGCACCATCTGGATCATATTTGCCCTTAAAGGTGGGCGGATTCTCTCTCTGGAAGGTAGTCAGACTCCGAAAACCAGCATTATCTCCAACATTCTGCTGACCCTGCACAGCCTGAGCCATAGCTTGCAATGCAGCAGCAAGAGCAGCGTCGTTTCTCCCAGCCATTATGAACTATCACTGCAGCACAACCAAAAATTCAGAACTAATCTATTGTCATAAGACACTATGACAGGACAACATTGGCCGGACAGACCGAACTGCTCTGATACCACTAATGTAACACCCCCTTTCTACCCTTTATTTTAATTTAGAAAATCAGAGTTCAAAAAAAATTCATTTTTAATTTCACCACGAGGGTGTCACACATACATCAAAATAAAACCTCAAACCTCAAATAAAAATAGTACGTCGTCAAAGGTGCAATACATAACACTCCACAATAGGGGGAACTCAAAACATCGAAAACTACGTCATAAAATCCAACGACAACGCAGCGGAAAAATAAATCAACCCATCAATGGTATAAAAATCTAAGTATATCAGCAAAACATCAAATACATCCCCCCAGGTGCTACGTATCAGAGCATGACGACTTGACCCAAGAAGTGAAGCTAAGACCTTCACGGGGAATCACCTGCACGTTACCAACACGGGGGGTAACATTCAAACAGGAAAGGGTGAGCATCATTTCAATCCATATAATAGAAAATATGATAAGTACTAATCGTAGGATACGCACTAGAGCAATCAGCATCCAATAACACCAAACACTCACATCACAATCATCATTCACATCACTTACAATAACTCATCTCATGTCATGTAGGCATATGAAATGCAACCCACTCGCGGGTATATGCATGAGGTACCTTTTCACAAACGTCGCTTTAGCCCTTAAGGCCTCATCGTCACTTAGCCACTCAGGCCTCAAAACGTCACTGGGTTTATGCATATGGGCATGAGACACTATGACATGCACCACTCACAACACACAATTACACAAATACCCAAATCATAGTCAACTTTGTGACTCGTCACTTACCGGTTTGCTCACAAGGAGCACAGCACCTGTCAAATCCACAATCAACACACAACGTCACTTGGCCATTTAGACCTTAACATCACTTAGCCTTTTCGGGCCTCAACGTCACTGGGTTTTCATCGTCACTTATGCAATAAATATCATCAGCTCAAACAATAGCCACTGAGGGCAAAAACGTCATTTACTAGCCACCAAGGGCATCATCGTCATTTACACATTACTATAACTAATAATGGCCACTAAGGGCAAAACAGTCATTTAACTAGCCACTAGGGACATCATCGTCAAAATCATCATTTTTGACACCACTTCGTTAAAAATCACTGGTCGTACTCAAAAGAGAGTTTTTAAAGACACCAAAAATACCTTTGCATTGTCACAGCCACTATCACCGGGAACAGCCACTTGGGGCGCCCCAGCAACCTTCTGAAATTATAAATTTTTATTTCTAAAAAGGGAACACACAGATAGGTAACGGAAAATGCTTCACAACGCTTTTTGAATCGTTCAAAACGGATGTCTGAGTCAAAAGTTATGTTAAAAATAAGTTTGGGAAAAATTAGGCAACATTCTGAAATTGGCGCCTTAGGCGCCCAGGCAACCAGGCAACACGCGCACTGGCGCCCAGCGCCCAGGCGCGCAACACACGCACACACGCACACGCCACAGGCGCCCAGCGCCCAGGCGCGCAACACACGCACACACGCACACGCCACAGGCGCCCAGCGCCCAGGCGCGCAACACACGCACACACGCACGCACAACGGGCGCCCAGCGCCCAGCAACACGCACAAACACAACGCACAGCGCCCTTGACGCCCAGCACAGGGCGCCTGGCGCCCAGAAACAGCAGCAACAAAATCCAGAATTTTTCCAACAACTTATCAACACTAAAAATTGATTCCTAACAATTTTAAAGTGTAAAAACTCAAATTTTCCAGCAACCAAAATGCACTTATTTTATTCAAGATCACCAAAACTCAATTTACCAAAACTCAATTGAAAAACATCACCAACATCATCATGGCGCCCTAGGCGCCCAAACACCTACAATCACCTATGCGACTTCATCACCAACAAGCCAAACACATAAATCAAAATTTTGGGCTCCCAACACATGCGCATATCACCACCAATAAGGCAAAGTCATAGATCATACTCAAGTACTAGATCATATTCGCATATACATATATGAATATATATAAAAATTAACATCAAGAACATCAAGATCATCAAGAACATCAAGAAACATAAAAGAACATCACGAACAACATGGATCTAGTATAAACCTTAGATCTAGGACCTATCATGAGATCTATTAGATGGAAGGATAGAGCTCCCCTAACCTTTTCAAGAAGAAGAATTCGATGCCCTAGGATGCAGTCACCAACAGAACCTCAGCTACAATGGAGATTTCTTCTCTCCTTGATCTTCGAAATTCCTCTTCTCCTTCTCCTCTTGGCCGCCTCTTCCTCTCTCTTTCTCACGCTCCTCTCTTTCTTTTCTCTCTTGTCTCAAAATTTCGCAATTGGCCACCACAAACCCTAACCCCTAATCACTAGTCCACTTCGCATACTTGTGGATCATGGGCTTGGGCCTTCCACTCAAGCCCAAGTCATGCAAGTGGCGCCTCCACTCCCTCCTAATACCACCAAAATTAATAAAATTTTAATTAATTAAATTATATCAAATAAATTAATTTAAATTCCCAAATACTTAATTAAATAAATTAATTAAATATTTTAGGGTGTTACATCAAGCACCACTCCTTTAATCCTTTAATTTGATTAAAGGTTTCACACAATTACAGGTTGGAATGGATATATTAAAAAAAACTGGTGTTGGATAAATTTAAAAAAATTGGTTTTAAAATTCGTCACTAACTGGGAGGAATAATTTCCCTAACTGTTAGAGAGGAAGTTGTTTCCTCGCTATTAGTGACGAAAATTGTTCCTCACAATTAGCGACGAAATATGTTCCTCACTATTAGCGACGACAATGGTTCCTCACAATTAGCGACGAAACGTGTTCCTCGCTATTAGCGACGAAACATGTTCCTCACAATTAGCGACGAAACGTATTCCTCACTATTAGCGACGGAAAGCGTCTTTTTTATCTGATTTGGTGTTATTGTTTAGCGACGAAACTTTAGGCTTTTGTGAGGAATTTATTCCTCGCTAATAGCGACGAAATTTATTATTCCTCGCAAATGATTTAGTGACGCCAGATTTCGCTACGGATCTGGTTTCGTCACAAATTTCGTCGCTAAAAGGTTTAGTGACGAATTTTCATTGTTTAGTGACGAAAATATGGCATCACTAATTTTTGTTTTTCTAGCTGTGAGCTGAGTTCGAGCTTGTGGGTGCTTCGGGATCAATTTCGAGAGTTTTGGAAATCGCTTGGTAGACGAACTTGGATTTCACTCCGAGACTTGTGAGTTCTTCGATTCTAATCTTTTGTTTCTCTTTGAATGTGTTTGTTCTGAAGTTAATATACTGTTATTGTATGTGGTTACTGAAATTTTGATGATTAGTGGTGTCAATTGTGCAATTGTTTTATGGGAGATTCTGTTTGAACCATTTTGGACATAGGTCTGGTTTTTGAGTAATTATGAACTCCCAAATTCCTGTGGTTTGTTTTGTTGGGAACTAGACTTAATTATATTCATTTTTGGCATTGGTTTGGATGTTTTGGGTGGATTTAACTAGAGATATAGTCGTCCCAATTTTGGTCAAAATTCTGGAACGATTCTGTGTATATGTTCAGTATTTCGTGTATAACGTTTTCCTTTCAACTCCTTTTTGAATGGTTCTTGTTTCATTGAAAACTAGATTCAATTTTCTTCGGTTTAGGCACAAGTCCCATGCCATTTGGTAGTGTTTTGGTCATTTTAGGGGTGTTATAAGTTAGAGGACAGAATCTGTCCAATTTAGGAACCAGTCAGGTGGTTTTGAAAAACTGTACTAAATGGCTCATAATTTTGGAAAATAAAAATATTTTTCAGAAACTAGACATAATAATCTTTTTAATGAGTGATCATTTGTAATTTTTCGTTATCGTTTGATATGTCAAATGTTTTCTTGAAATATTAGGGTGTTACATTTACCATTGATAAAATCATCCTCATTTGCCGATGAAGGTTGGCTCATTCTCCGCAAGGGCGCAGGTTCAACTCCCATTGTCGGCGTGAAGACCTCTTTGGTAGGTGATATGTAAGTATCTCTGTAAGCGATCAAAGAGCCGTGAGGCCTGCCTTGACCCCGTGAGCCCCCGGAACCCAACTCACCTAAACTTTTTTTTACCCTTAACATACATTTTACTAGTTTGTATTATATTTTAGGAAAAAAATATTTATATTTATTACTCTGATAACTATTTTATTCTTTAAAAAATTATTTTCTAAACAATCTAATTAACCTATGTTTTTTCAATTTATAAATAATATTAAACTCACTATTTTTAAAATTTTCATATTTACATTGTATTTTGCATATGTAGAAGACAACTGGGAGAGTAATCCGAAATGGAAATTTGAAAAAGTCGTTTCCGAAACTTAATGAAGAACACAATCGAGAGAATGCAAGAAAAGTTAGTTTTCAAACTTCTTCCAAGACTGCCGAATCAAAATCTTCCCAAGTATCGTGAAGGCTATAATTGTGCTGACAAGTTTGTTTTGCTTTTAATTTTTATGGATATTTTTTTTTGGTATGAATTTTGATGGATATAATTAGTGGAAGAATATACTATTATTTCTTTGAAAACGTTGTTTAGGACTTCCTTTCTATTGGTTCAAATATTGTTTTTAGTAAGAGGTTTTGGTATATTTCTCTCCTACTTTTTTGTATGCTTTTTCATGTTTTTAATAAAAATAGAGTAAAATACTCTTTTTCCTTTAATGGGGTTTTTTTTCTAAGTAGAGTTTGCATCACAAAATCTTACTAAGCAATGGCGGTGTAACACTCGAATATTTCTAACACCGAGAAACACTAAGATGTACAGCATGTCATACATCAGAGTTAACTTCCTGTTTGGAATATTGAACACAACTAAAAACTTTTCTTGAGTAAACAACCAAGCAGTCACCTCAACTCCATTAACTTAACATAAAGGTCTTAAGTCTCCTGACTTATAAACTTTTACAACCTGGTGTTCGATATCCAAAACATAAGTAGCGGAAACGATTTACAACTGTCAGCTAGTAATAGTTATACAGTCGATAATACAAAGACAACAAAGGGAAAATGGCATAATCATAAAACTGAATCTTCAATAACTCCACAAGGCACACCGTCTAGCCTTGTTTCTTTGCTTTCGCCTTCCCCTGTTTCTCTGTAAAAACCACAATTATAAAGGGTGAGACATTATCTCAGTGAGTCCCATCGAGACCCCTTACTAACACTAGCGGCTCATTATGCTTTATTCTTTTGTACGCGTAGCCCTAATAAGCGACTACGTGACAATAAGTTCTTTTAACTCGTAGCCTTGATAAGCGACTACGTGTTACATTTTTTTAACTTGTAGCCCTAATAAGCGATTACATATCATGTCTTGTTCTTTTCTTAGCACATCACCTCAAACCACTTTCTTTTCTTCGGTTCTCAGTGCACCCAATCCCGCTGACCATGGAAAGCGGGCTACATGGAAGGGGCCTAGGGTTCGGGGCTCATGACTTCCCCTGCCCTAGTATGCTAGTAATCTGGGGTCGTCACCCTTGATATACACATATATTTATATGTATGCCATCTTTCTTTTCCTTAAGAGAATAACTTGACTTCTATGAACATAATGTTCTATCTATTTACATGTCTTCATTAGCAATTAACCTCAAACTTAGCTTTGATAAACTTATAGTTCATCTCATTATCTTACTTTAGGGTTTTCCTCTCTCGTCATTACTAAACAATGTTTTAACCAATATATAAGGGAAAACAACACTTGTTTGTTTTGATTTAACCAATTCATATCACGTTACTTATAACTTAGGGAATTCTCCCCAATTCAATCCAAACATAAGAAATTCCAATGAACGACGGTTATTTTATCATTACATAACGTTGGGAAAGTGAGTGGAAGGGATTTGGAACCAATTGGAATGACTTAAACATATTTTTAAAAGAGGGGTAACAGAAGCGGATGCACGGTCCATGCTCCCTGTAAAAATTTTCAGCATGTTGCTGCGAACGGGACGCATGGTCCGTGCTTAAGGGGCGCACGGTCCGTGCTCCCTATGCAGAAACAACATTTACACTATATTTTGACCGTTTCGTAATTCCAATCAATTTCAAAATCCGTCCCGATCGATTCCCGAACATAACACACATTATTTCCAGTAAAAAACAGCAGTCATGACCATCAAATAATGCAAACAATCACATAACATTCATCAATTCATTCCACACAAAACAACAATTCATACATTTTCGAAATTACGGTTTTAATTGAATTTTACGAAACGAAAACAGCTTGACCCGGTTCAGAACACATGCAAACCCATATTCGAAAACAAATCCCTAAATGAGTATAGAACTCACCTCTGCGATGAAAATCGCACACTACAATAAAGCTTCTCAGACCGAAAACCGTAACTTCATGAAATGAGTTCCTAGCACCCCCAATAGTCCCCAAACTCGAACTCTCCACTCTAAAACACCCAGAACAGAACCTGACCTTGACTCTATTGCTCCCAAAATTACAATGTGGTTGGTTAAGGTGTGCTAGTTACTGAGTATCAAGCTTCAATCACCACATGCAAGACTTGAGAACACCATTTCTAACACTTTGAGCTTGGAGGTTCATCAATGGTGTTTTGAGAAGGAGAACAATGTAGGTTACGAAATGGATATCATTAGGAAGAGAATGAGGAGCTGAGTTTAATGGTGTAAGAATCTAGAACATGCACTAAGGTTCAGTCTCCCTCCCTTTCTTCTCCTCTCTCGCGACCTCCTCCTCACTCTCAAGCTCTCTTTCTACTGTTTTTCTGTTTTCAGCAAAATGAAATGTTTTGTGTGTTTTTGGTGCTGTTTCTATGTGAGTGTGAGGGATATTTGGCCAGCTGGATGTTAAGTGAGCTGGGGGAAATAAATGAGGGTGAAATGACAGTTTTGCTCTCACTACCAATCACTCACTTAAACCCCAATTAAGCAATTTTACTCAATCAAATGATTTCTCATCATAAGCATAATTAAACAAACAACACATAATTCTTTCATTTAATCCATGATCATCATCTCATAATTAATAATTTATGCTAATTATACTCAGTTTAGCTAATTAATTAATTATGGCCTCTTGCTAATTTCAATAAATGAAATTAGCTAAATTGGGGAGGTTACAATCACCCCAACTTTTAAAAATTTTGACCTCAAAATTGAACAAAACATACCTCAATTGAAAAGATGGGGATATTTCACCCGCATGTTTTCCTCTACTTCCCATGTCGCTTCGTCAGGTGAGGCACAATCCCAAAGCACTTTGACAATAGGAATGGATCTCGTCCGGAGCGTTTTCTTGCCACGTTTGATGATTTGAATTGGATTACCGTCTCATAACTCAACGACTGACTCGGATCGGGAATGTACTTCCTCAATTGCGACACATGAAACACATTATGTAATCTGGATAAGACTGGAGGCAAAGCAATGCGGTATGCTACTGGCCCAATACGCTCGATAATTTGGAAAGGTCCAATATACCGAGGATTGAGCTTCTTCGCCCGCAATGCTATACCGGTACCAGTAGTTGGAGAAAGTCTCAGAAATACATGATCTCCTTCTTCAAATTCCAATGGCCTTCTCCTTTTGTCGGCATAACTCTTTTGTCGACTCTGAGCGGTCTTCATCCTTTCTCTAATCTGACGGATCTTCTCTCTAGTCTCACAGACTAATTCAGGATCCAACAATCTTTGCTCACCGACATCCCACCAACACAATGGTGTTCTACACTTCCTTCCATATAATGCTTCATACGGAGCCATTCCGATACTAGAATGGTGACTGTTGTTGTAAGCAAACTCCACCAATGGAAGATGATCCTCCCATCGGCCTCCACTGTCAAGTACACAAGCTCTAAGCATATCTTCCAAAGTCTGAATTGTTCTTTCAGTCTGTCCGTGCGTCTGCGGATGATAGGCGGTACTAGCACATACCGTTGTTCCCAAAGCCATATTCAAGGCTCTCCAGAATCGTGATGTAAACTTGGGATCACGATCGCAGATGATACTCGTGGGAATTCCATGCAGATTCACAATATTCTTGAGATACTCTTCTGCTAACTTAGCAATCCCGTGGTTCGAACGTACAGGAATAAAATGAGCAGACTTGGTCAAGCGATCAACCACTACCTAAATAGAATCATTTCCGGCTTGGGACCGTGGTAATACCATGACAAAGTCCATAGTAATGCTTTCCCATTTCCATTCTGGCACATTCAGAGGCTGTAACTGACCGACAGGCTTCTGGTGCTCTATCTTAACCCTTTGACAAGTCAAGCATCGAGACACGAATTCTGCAATTTCCACTTTCATACCCGGCCACCAATACAACCCCTTAAGATCCCTATACATCTTGGTAGAACCAGGATGTATTAAGAACTGACTCTTGTGAGCCTCTTCTAAAACCTGCTTCTTGATATCTTCATCATTCGGCACATAGATCCTACCATCAAAGCAAATCACACCATCACTATCTTCAGTGTAATTTGGCAACCTCTTCTGCGTTTGCAGCTCTAGATCAATCTCTTGGGCTGAGCGAATCAGATTTCTCAAGGGACTCGAAATCTGAATATGACTCAACACCAATCTGTTTCTTCTTGACTTAACCTTCAAGTTAAGATCCCTAAAAGATTCCAACAAGGCCATTTCATGAATCATCAATTCTGCCGTGTGAATAGATTTCCTACTCAAAGCATCAGCTACAACATTAGCCTTCCCTGGATGGTACTTCAGTTCAAAATCATAATCTTTCAGAAACTCTACCCATCTCCTTTGTCTGTTTTTCAGCTCCTTTTGGTCAAACAAATACTTAAGGCTCTTGTGATCACTAAAGACTTCGAAACGAGACCCATACAGATAATGTGTCCAAATCTTTAGGGCATACACAATCGCCACCAACTCTAGGTCATGAGTCGGGTAATTCTCTTCATGAGACTTCAATTGTCTGGAGGCATAAGCAACCACTTGTTGATTCTGTATAAGAACACATCCTAAACCCTTACCAGAGGCGTCACAGTAAATTTGGAATCCCATAAACGGATGTGGAAGAATTAGAATGGGTGCAGAAGTTAAACAATTTTTCAATTCTGAAAAACATTCCTCACAGTCAGAGTCCCATACAAACGGTTGACCCTTGCGAGTTAACCGAGTACGTGAAAGAACCAGCTGAGAAAATCCTTGAATGAATCTCCGATAATACCCAGCTAATCCCAAGAAACTTCTTACTTCAATGACTGTAGATGGCTTTTCCCAGTCTACCACAGCTTCAATCTTACTGGGGTCCACTACAACACCGGACTGAGATATCACATGGCCCAGAAATTTCACTTCAGGCATCCAGAAATCACATTTAGATGGCTTGGCATACAACTTCTTTTCTCCTAGTACATTCAGAACAATTCGGAGATGTTGCACATGCTCCTCAATAGTCTTACACCAAGATATCATCAATGAATACCACGACAAACTGATCCAGATAAGGATTGAAAATTCGATTCATGTAATCCATGAATACAGCTGGAGTGTTGGTTAAACCGAAGGGCATCACAACAAACTCGTAATGTCCATATCTAGTACGGAAGGCGGTCTTCGGAATATCCAAAGCTCTAACTTTGATTTGATGATAGCCCGATCTTAGATCAATTTTAGAAAACACTGAAGCTCCCCGTAGTTGATCTAGCAAATCATCAATTCTTGGTAGAGGATACTTATTCTTGATAGTCACCTTATTCAACTGACGATAATCAATGCATAATCTCTTGCTCCCATCTTTCTTCTTGACAAGTAATACAGGAGCACCCCATGGCGAAGCACTAGGTCGAATAAATTGTTTTGAAATCAACTCTTCTAGTTGGGTTTTCAATTCCTTAAGCTCTAAAGGAGACATTCTATATGGAGCGATAGAAATTGGTCCTGTGCCCGGAACCAATTCTACACAGAACTCTACCTCACGATCCGGAGGTAAAGAAGAAACTTCATCTGGAAATACATCTAGGAATTCATTAACAACTTGCACAGAAGGTAGATCTAAACCTGTTTCAGTCGATGCAGACAACATCATGACGTAAGCTTCTGCGCCTTGGAATAGACAATGACTTGCGGAAGTGAATGAGCTAACCGCTTCGGAATTGGTCGGTGGTAACTCCACTGATTCGGAAGCAAACCGATAGTCCGGTTGAAGCAATCAATAGTTACATGGTTGGAAGACATCCAACTCATCCCTAGGACAACGTCCATACCCTTCATAGGTAAACAAATAAAGTCCACCACAAAATTTCTGTCTCCAATGGATAGAAGACAATTTTCACGTAAGGCTTGGGTTTGAACACTACCCTCAGCAGCAGTTTTAATGGAGATTGGTTGAGACAACGGGGTTAAAGCCAATCCCAACCGTTAGACACAAGCTTGAGATATAAAACAATGTGTTGCACCTGAATCATACAAAATACTAACAGAGTTATAGAAAAGAGATCCCATACCCCTTAGCAGATTGTCTGAAGGTTTGACTTGCTGAGCATCCAGAGTGTAGACTCTCCCATGATTTGTAGTAGCACGATCATTTTCATTCCTCTTCTTCTCGGGGCAGTCCTGTTCATAATGACCTTCTTTCTTACAGTAAAAGCAATGATTGGATCCAAGTTGACATTTGCCTTGGTGATACCTTCCGCATTTGGAACACATGCTGAACTTTGGGGAATTCGATGATTGAACTTGTTTTCCTTTGTTGGAATTATGCTTGGGACCCATCTGAGAGTTAGATGACCCAGCATTCTTCCTATTCTGACTAAACGCCTTTCGGATTGCATATAATCTCTTCAAGTCACTCTCAGCAATATGAGCCTGTTGTACCATAGCTGCATAATTGTTACAAGAAAAAGAACTTAGACTCTCAGAAATGTCTTCTTTTAGCCCAAATTTGTACATGTCCGTCTTCCACCTGTCATTGGGAGCATACCCAGCCAAACCGAAGAATTGATATAGCTCTTCAAATTTAGCTGTGTATTGACCCACAGTCAAGCTTCCTTGTGTGAGAGCTAAGAACTCATTCTCCTTATCAAACCTCATAGCAGTTGGAAAGAATTGCTCCAGAAATGTTTGCCTGAAATTCTCCCAAGTCTGGGGAGTTCCCATGGTTTCCATCATGGCTCTAGCATTAGCCCACCAGTTGTTGGCTTCTCCCTTCAGCATTTGGGATGCCAAACTCAGCTTGTCTTCATCAGTAACTTGTATGGTGAGAAAAATCTTCTCAATATCATCCAGCCAATGTTGGGCTTCCATGACATCCTGTCCTCCTCTGAACTCGGAGGGTTTCAACTTCAGGAATTCAGAGTAGATCTGTCTTGGGTTAACTTGTGGCTCATGAGCTTGCTGAGGCTGAGCCTGAGCATTTTGTTGCATTAGCAGCATATCTTCCATCATCTTTTGCAGCCTTTCAATCACATTCTGCATCCAAGCAGAATGCGGATCGATTGGTTGATTGTTCCTTGATCCTCCTACCATAATTCTGCAAACGATACACCAAGTATTAAGTTGATCAGTCTCAATGTCTCTTAGTATCATAAGAAGCAAAATAGCAGAATTACTCAAGGGACAAACAACCCTAAAACTAATCTAAGCCCGACTAGGTCGAACTGCTCTGATACCATAATGTAACACCCGAGTATTTCTAACACTGAGAAACACTAAGATGCACAGCATGGCATACATCAGAGTTAACTTCCTGTTTGGAATATTGAACACAACTAAAAACTTTTCTTGAATAAACATCCAAACAGTCACCTCAACTCCATTAACTTAACATAAAGTACTTAAGTCTCCTGACTTATAAACTTTTACAACCTGGTGTTCAATATCCAAAACATAAGTAGCAGAAACGATTTACAGCTGTCAGCTAGTAATAGTTATACAATCGATAATACAAAGACAACAAAGGGAAAATGGCAAAATCATAAAACTGAATCTTCAATAACTCCACAAGGCACACCGTCTAGTCGTGCTTATTTGCTTTTGCCTTCCCCTGTTTCTCTGTAAAAACCACAATTATAAAGGGTGAGATAAACATTATCTCAATGAGTCCTATCGAGACCCCTTACTAACACTAGCGGTTCATTATGCTTTATTCTTTCGTACGCATAGCCCTAATAAGAGACTACGTGACAATATGTTCTTTTAACTCGTAGCCCTGATAAGCGACTACGTGTTACATTTCTTTTTTTTTAACTTGTAGCCCTAATAAGCGACTACATATCATGTCTTGTTCTTTTCTTAGCACATCACCTCGAACCACTTTCTTTTCTTCGGTTCTCGGTGCACCCAATCCCACTGACCTTGGAAAGCGGGCTACATGGAAGGGCCCTAGGATTCGGGGCTCATGACTTCCTGTAACACCCCGATATTTCTAGCTTGTAGAAATACCAAAATGTACCACTTGGCATACATCATAGTAACTTCCTGTCATTGAATATTGAACACAACTAAAAACTTCGATAAATAATTATCAAACGGTTCCATGAACCTCATTAAACTTAACATAAAGTACTTAAGTCTCATAACTTAAGACTTATACAACCTGGTGTTCAATATCCAAAACATGAGTAGCGGAAACTATTTACAACTGTTACTAATAATAGTTATACAATCGATAATACAAAGACAACAATAATAAAGGGTGAGATAAACATTATCTCAGTGATGAAATACGGTGGATTCTTGGATTAGAAATTTCATTTGGTCAGGTGACGTTAATCAGCGTAAAGTAGGTACTGTGACGTGGCATAAGGTTTGTAGGCCAACCTCTGAGGGGGGTCTTGGGATTAGGTCCCTTAAAGATACTAATAAGGCAGCCTGTCTAAAACTTAGTTGGGAGCTCAGCATTTCCCAAAATAGTTGGGCTGTCTTGTTAAGGTCCCGGGTCTTCAGAAATAATACTCCGATTTCTCATCATATCAGTTCATCTTTGTGGGGTAATTTGCGTGATCAACTCTCCGCCATTCAAGGAAACTGCATTTGGCAAATTGGTAAAGGTGACTGTATAAACTTTTGGCATGATCCCTGGGCTGTCGGCCCCTCTGGTAAATCTTCTCAATGTCCCTGAGTATCTTCAGCACTCTCTCAAGGCCCGTGTTTGCGACTTCATTCAGAATGGTCACTGGTGTATTCCAGCATCTCTTTCAAATATCTTTCCTTAGCTGGCTTCGCTCCTTCATGAAAAAGATCGGCCTTCCTTTGACTCTCATGATCAGCTAATTTGGAAGAACTCTACCGATGGTATGCTTACTTTCAAAACTGCTTATCTTTTCCATAGACCTATTGGGCAGCCTGTTAGGTGGTTCAAAAACATTTGGCGGAGTGTTATCCCTCCATCCAAGTCTCTTCTCATGTGGCGCATCCTCAATAATCGTATGTCAACTGATGAGCAGCATAGAAGTCGTGGTTGTGGCACTGTTTCCAGGTGTAGTCTCTGTGAAGCGGACTATGAGTCTTCCTTACATCTTTTCCGTGAGTGTTCTTTCGCTAAGCAGCTTTGGGACTGGCTTAGTGGCAAGCTTTCTCTTAATATTGACACTTCCTCCCCGGAAATGATTATTGAGGTTTGTTTGCGCCCTTGGTCGGACCAAGTGCAAGATGTTGTCTCCGCTACTGTTATTAATGTTTTTTGGGCTATTTGGCACTCTCAGAATATGCTTCGTTTTGACAACAAGAAGATCTTGCCCACTTATCTGAAAAACCTGATCACGGCAAATGTGAACATTTCTGGCAATCTCAGCAAGGGATCCACCTCTACCTCCATGCAGGACTTTTCGATTCTTAAGGCTTTCTCGATTGATTGTAAGCCTCGTAAGGCTCCTACAACTATAGAGGTTCTTTGGAAGTCTCCTCCTTGCTTTTGGGTTAAGTGTAATACTGATGGTGCTGCGAGGGGTTCCCCGGGTTTAGTTGCCTATGCGGGCATTTTTCGCGACAGTAATGCTGAATTTCTGGGTTGTTTTATGCTCCCCCTCGGTACAAATTACGCTCTTCATGCTGAACTTGTTGGTGTCATGGTAGCTATTGAAGTGGCTTTCCACAAAGGTTGGCATCGTTTATGGATTGAGAGTGACTCTCAGCTCGCTGTTATGGCCTTCTCGTCTCACTCCATTGTGCCTTGGAGTCTTCGTAATCGGTGGCTTAATTGCATGGTTCTTCTCAAATCCATGACTTTCAGTTGCACTCATATTTATAGGGAAGGGAATCATTGTGCTGATAAGCTTGCGTCTCATGGAACTACCCTATCTGGTTTCCAATGGTGGAATTCTATTCCCACTTTTATTAAGGATGACTTTCTCCGTAATAGGGCTGGTCTTCCTTATTTTCGTTTCAGGAATTAATTTTGTTTGCAAGAGTTTTGGTTTATGTCCCCCCTTGCCTTTTTGTAATTTTGCTTTTTGGTTTTTTAAAGAAACAGAGGGGAGTACTCTTTCCTTCTAGATGTTTTTATCCCTAAGGAGGGTTTTGCATCAGAAGGTTTTAACGAGGCTCCTTTCCTTTTGTTTTAAAAAAAAGTCTCTCAGGACATTTAATAGCGCTTTTTTGGACGTTTTATAGTGCTTCTAAATGCTATTCAAAGTAGTGAAACTCTATTAGAAGTCACGAGGGACTAAAACTGATGAAAAAATTACTTCGAAGACCAAAAATAGGTGAATTTTTTTAGACACAAACAAAAAAACACAAATTCTATAGGGAGCAAAACCCTTAATTTTAAGTATGTCACTTATTATTTTAGCTCCCTCAAAAATATTTGTGAAAAGTGTAAATATTTTTTTAAAAAAACTAATCATCAAATTCCTAATATAGGTTTTAACTTGAACATCCGAGTGTATATGGATCTCAAAAATGTATAGCAAATAAAATATAACAAGCTAATGCAAAATTTAGACAAACTTTAGACACATGAAGCAGGTTCTAAAGTTGGGAAATGACAAATCACAATTTATCATACAACGCATTATCTAAAAAATTTCAACCAAAAGACTATTTTAAGATAGGAGGAGAAGCTAATAACCTGGAAAAATAATCCTTATCGTGGAAGATTACATTACACACAAACTAAAGATAGAAAAGCCAAGAATAAAATTCTACCTATAAAAGCTAGCTCTCTTGAAATACAACACAATATTCATTTTAGAGAACAAAATAAAATGTCTACTCGTAGGACATGGACATTTATTATTGCATGTTCATCACTGTTGTGGACTTTTTCGTTAGCAACAAATATTGATTATGATGCAAATGCCATTATCATCAATGGAGAACGACGAATAATAATGTCTGGTGCAATCCACTATCCACGCAGCACTGCACAAATGTGGCCAGACCTGATAAAAAAGGCCAAGGATGGTGGTCTTGATGCCATTGAAACATATATATTTTGGGATCGTCATGAGCCTGCTCGTCGTAAATATGATTTTTCTGGAAATCTTGACTTTATCAAGTTTATAAAGAACATTCAAGAAGAAGGATTGTATGTTGTGTTGCGAATTGGTCCTTATGTATGTGCCGAATGGAACTATGGAGGTTTTCCAATGTGGTTACACAACTTGCCAGGGATTGAGCTAAGGACGGACAATGCAGTTTTTAAGAAGGAAATGAAAGTCTTCACAACAAAAATTGTGAACATGTGCAAAGAAGCTGGGTTATTTGCACCACAAGGAGGACCGATTATTTTGGCTCAAATCGAGAATGAATATGATGACGTCATGGACAAGTATAAAGAATCTGGGAATGCATACATGAAATGGTGTGCACAAATGGCTGTAGCTCAAAATATTGGTGTTCCATGGATCATGTGCAAGCAAAAAAATGCTCCTGCACCCATGATCAACACTTGCAACGGGTATTATTGTGACGGATTCAAGCCAAACAATCCTAAGAGCCCCAAAATGTTTACTGAAAACTGGGTTGGTTGGTTCCAAAAATGGGGTGAAAGGAGGCCACACAGAACTGCTGAAGACGTAGCATTTTCAGTTGCGCGCTTCTTTCAAAATGGTGGTGTCCTCCAAAATTACTACATGTATCACGGAGGAACAAATTTTGGGCGAACAGCGGGTGGTCCATATATTACTACTGCTTATGATTATGATGCACCACTTGATGAATATGGTAACCTGAACCAACCAAAATGGGGACATCTTAAAGACCTCCATGCAGCCATAAAACTAGGAGAGAAGATTCTCACCAATGGAACAGTTACTTCGAAAGGATACGGATATTTAGTGGACTTGACTACTTATGAGAACAAAGCCTCAGGAGAAAAGTTTTGCTTCTTAAGTAATACTGACGGTTCCAGGGATGTTGAAGTTGATCTAGAACAAGATGGAAAGTACGACGTGCCTGCTTGGTCAGTATCTATTCTTCAAGATTGCAAGAAGGAGGTTTTTAACACTGCCAAAGTTAACTCCCAAACAACTGTTTATGTTAACAAGCCAGTTGTAGAAGGCAACTCGCTCACCTGGATATGGACATCAGATCCAGTGGAAGATGCCCTTCAGGGTAAAGGGAAATTTCAAGCATCTCAACTTTTGGAGCAAAAGGGAGTAACTGTAGATGCTAGTGACTACTTGTGGTACATGACCAAAGTTGTAATTAATGATACATCCTCTTGGCAAAATGCAACTTTGAAAGTGAACACAACAGGCCATGTTCTTCACTCTTATGTTAATGGACAATATATTGGCGCACAATGGGGAACCTATGACAATCTTGGTTTTGTATATGAAAAGCCCGTTGAATTGAAACAAGGGACCAACATTATAAGTTTATTAAGTGGTACAGTTGGGAATGCACATTATGGTGCATTCTTTGATATGAAGACTACAGGCATTGTTGGGGGTCCTGTGAAACTCGTTGCACAAAGCTCAAGCAATACTTTGGATTTATCAAAATCGAAATGGTCGTACAAGGTTGGGTTAAATGGAGAGACTAGAAGATTTTATGATCCCAAAAACCTTAATGGAGTTAAATGGAACACAAATGGTATTGATATTGGAAAGCCAATGACATGGTACAAGACCACCTTTAATACCCCTGATGGTAAAGATTCTATAGTCTTAGATTTACAAGGCCTTGGAAAAGGACAGGCTTGGGTTAATGGGCAAAGCATTGGGCGGTATTGGCCTACAATGATGGCCGACAAAAATGGATGCAGTGACACATGTGATTATAGAGGAAATTATGACCCTAATAAATGTGTGAGTGGTTGTGGAGAACCGTCTCAGAGGTTTTACCATGTGCCGAGGTCATTCCTAAACGTTGACACCAACACATTGGTTTTGTTCGAGGAAATGGGAGGAAACCCCTTAAATGTGTCTGTCCAAACGGTTGTAGTTGGTTCTATCTGTGCAGTTGCAAATTATGGGAGAACTTTAGAACTTAGATGCCCCGATGGAAAAACTATTTCAGGAGTCCAATTTGCTAGCTATGGAGATCCTCAGGGGAAGTGCGGGTCATTCCAAAAAGGTGAATGGGAATCACACCGCAGTGTGGAAGTTGTCGAAAAAGCGTGCATAGGAAAACAATCATGTTCTATTAATGCGACGAGTTCCACATTTGGCATAAGAAAGGGTGGCACTGATGGTCAGCTAGCTGTGCAAATCGTTTGTGATGGATCTAATCCAGAAGATAGTCGTGTACTAGGTGTTCGAGGCTAGTTAGTGCTACTGCAAGAAGTCTTGCTTCTTGTGAAATACTATCATGTTATCCTCTCTCTCGTTGTATCTCTCATCTCAGACACATACACACTCATATGTGTTATATATATATATATATATATATATATATATATATATATATATATATATATATATATATTATTCTTAATTTCTTGTTAAGTTGGTTCTTCCTTTTATTTCCTCATTTGTGGAAAACATTATTTTCTTGTGTTTAAGGCCGTGCCTGAGATTTTGGGTGCCCTGTGCGAAATTTGAATGTTGTGCCCTAATTTTATATACGTGCATTGTCTTTTACATAGCATAAAAAATTATGCTTCTATTGTCCGTAGCCCAATTCTGGATGACTACGTACAATTCTTTTCTAACTTAGCACAACACCGCGAGCCACCTTTTCTTTCTATGGCCCTTGGTAAACCCAATCCGCTAACCTTGCGCTAGCGGGCAAACCTCATGGGGCCTAGGTAGAGGGATCATGACTTCCCTTTCCCTAGTATGCTATCCTTAGGGTCGTCACCCTATCCTCGATATATATATATATATATATATATATATATATATATATATATATATATATATATATATATATATATAATTATACATACCATGTGACATCCCCAATTTAGCTAATTTCATTTATTGAAATTAGCAAGAGGTCAAGATAATTAATTATCATAATTGATTAAGTGAATTATGTTTTACTTGTGTGCTAAAATATATTAGTACTTGAATTGTTGATTGATTGGTGAGCTAATTGGGATTTTAAGCGAAAATACTAGGATAAGGGAATTTCCGTCTTTTCCACCCATTAATGAGTTTCAGCTAAACCATCTTTCACAAAACACAACTTTATGCAATTTGTGATTATTGTATAAATTATTGATTAGTTATGGAATTAGAATTGAATTAAGTAGAGTTTAGGAGATAATTGGTAAGCTAGGGGTATTATGGTCATTTCACCTAAATAAATGAATTGCCCTCAGCTGAGCCCTGTATCTCACTCTCTTTAAGTCAGCCAAACACACTCTCATTCTGAGTTTGAAAAATTTCAGAAAATAGAGAGGAGAGCCGTGAGAGGGAGAGGAAGAAGAAAGGGAGGGAACTTCCTCCATTCTTAATGCATGTTCTCCTTCCTTGCACCATTAGAATCAGCCTATCAACCTCTACCTAGTGACACCAGAATCATCATCTACTTCTCCACCAATCTCATTTTACCATTTTCAAACTTGCAAGCTCAAAGTCACCAAAAATGGAGTTTTGGAGTATTCCAAGCCTAGCATGTGGAGCCTAGAGCAAGATTAGGACACTTGGGTAGCCACATTGTAGTTTCAGAACCTGGAAGTGATGCTTAGGAGCTGTTGGGGGTCGTGATTGGAAGATCTTTGGATCTTGAGTTTGTGGTCCTTGGTGATAGGAGTTGAGGTTTCAAAATTCACAGCAAACTCTGCCTATAAAACAGTTTGACCACTTGTGGTAAATCCTTCGTAACTCCTTCCACTATCATCCGCTGAATGTGATTTAAATTCTTTAGAAACTAGACACGAAACTCTTCAATTTAAGCACAAGAATCACCTGATTTGACTGAGTATTGAGGGAGAAAATTTAGTTACAAGTTTCACCTTTGTAACAGTAATGATTTGGAATCAGTCACTGTGTTTTAGCCATAACTCCCTGAATACTCGTCATATCAGTGTAGAGCTTGAACCATATGAAAGTAGAAAAAATTATCTACACATTAGGAACTGGTTTGGATAGTTTTGATTAAGAATTGAATTAGTTATGTCAGTTGCAAAACATCTTACAGATGCTGTCAAACCAACTTTCGAGTTAGTTGCCGCGTTTCTAAGAGTCTGGGTTAGATCGAGATAGAAAGGAACTTGCATTGAGGATTGAGGTGCATTTGGATGAGGTTCAGTAGCTTGTGGCACTGGAGTTAGTTATGGGAGTGATTTCGAGTTCGTGGGAACGTCGGAGTCGAATCGGGGATCGTTCGTGTGGTTACGGAGTTAATGGCATTTCGTAGATTCTTGGTTGTACGTGATTTTCATCACGAATGGTGAGTTCTATACTCGCTTAGGAAAATGTTTCGAAACGATAATCGTGCATTTTGGTTCTGTTTTCAACTCGTCGTGTTTTTGTGTTAGAAACCGTATTTCGAATTCTTGATGTTTGATGTGCTGAAATTGTGATAATTATATGATTGTTGGAATGTGATTGCTATGACTATTTCTGCTAGTTATGTGTTGATTTGGACTGAATTGGTATATTGTGCTTTTCGGGGATCGATCGGAACGATAATTGGGAACGAACGGGATGGCCATATTATGAGAAAACAACAATTCTGTGTTACTGATGAACACGCACGGGTCGTGCGCTCTAGGGCATGGACCATGTGTACTCTTCGCAAACCGTGTTTCAAAAACTTTGGAAACACGCACGGGTCGTGCGCCTCTGGAGCACGGACCGTGCGTGTACTTCTGTTACCCAACCTCAAAACGCATCTTAGGCCATTCTGAACGGTTCCAATTGCATTCTAATCCCTTCCCCAATGTTATATAATGATAAAACAACCTCAATTCATTGGACTGGCTTAGGTTTGGATTGAATTGGGGAAGAATTTCCTAAGTTATAATAGATGTTATATGGATTGGTTAAAACAAAGCAAATAAGTGATATTCCCCTTTGTAGATGGGTTAAAACATTGTTTTAGTGATAGCGAGTGAGAAATTATAACATACGCTAATGAAACGGACTTGGTGTTCCGCTACGGTTTTGGTAACCGCTTAATAATTAGTTAATCGAGGTGACGACCTCTACGAGATAGCACACTAGGGGAGGGAAGTCATGATTTCCATAACCTAGGCCCCTCATTGTTTGCCCACCAGTAAGAGTGGATTGGGTTCACCAAAATTCGATAAAGAAACCGAATAAGGTGACTTGCGGTGTTGTGTTAGTACGAATGTTATTGTAGCTATCCAGGCTTGGGCTACGAATGAAAATGATGCATAATGAACCGTTAGTGTTAGTGAGGGGTCTCGATAGGACTCACTGAGATAATGTTTATCTCACCCTTTAATGTTGTTGTTTTTCAGAGAAACAGGGAAAGTCGAAAGCAGTGAAACATGGCTAGGTGATGTTCCGCATGATGATGTTGAAGACTAGCTAGCTTCTTATGTTATTTCATTTTGAGAACTTCGAATATATGACTTGTACTTGTACTCAAAGTTGTATATCAGTTTTCTGCTTTATTTCGGTATTTGGATATTGAACTCTAGGTTTGAGGCGAGGACGTCTAATTATGAAACTTATGTTAATTATGTACTTCGGTTTGAAGTTTTAAATGCAAGTGGCACTTTGACATGTTTAATCAAAGTTTTAGTATTGTTCAATGTCCATAAAACAGGAATAACACTCTGATGTGTGCTATGAAAGTATATCTTGGTAATTTCTACAAGTTAGAAATATCGGGGTGTTACATACCATTTATCTTTACATTAGATAATTAACTTAACTTAACTTTCATGAACAAAAAAGAATTACATTCCATCTTATCATTATTGAAACATTAACCTCAACCTCAACCTCAAGGGACATATAGTCCATTTAGTCATTTCATGACATTACCTCACTCGTGGTTACTAACATTTTTCATTGAAATATGGGCTAGCAATGTTTTAACCAATCTTTAAGGGAAACCATCACTTATTTACTTTGATTTAACCAATCCATTTCACCTAACTTGTAACTTAGGGAAACTTTCATAATTCAATCCATACATAAGTAATTTCAATAGATTACGGTTATTTTATCAATACATAGGGTTGGGGAAGGGTTTACAATGGGTTTGGAATCAATTAGAAAGGCTTTGGACACTTTTTGAATTTGGGGACAGAGACATACGCACGACCCGTGCTGAAAGGCGCACGGTCCGTGCGCGAAATGGAACTCTGCGAGCAGTGTAACAGAAGGAAGCGCACGACCCGTGCGCATTGCACGGTCCGTGCCTGTTACAAAGGCTTGCAAAAACACCATTTCGTGTCCAGACTTCGTTCCGATCGATTCCTAAATCATCAACCTTCAATAACAGCACTTCATTCAGTCCATTCTATCAACAAAACATCAATCATTCATCAAGTAATCATCACAATCGAACACCAATATGCATAGTTTCACAAATACGGTTTTTAACTTGATTTTTCAAAAACGAAATGAGATGCATACTGACTCAGTGACAAGCAAAGGTATCATCCAAAAACAAAAACCCTAAGCAGAGTAAAACTCGCCTAATGTGATGAGTATCACAAACAACACAACAAATATATGTAGTTTAGGAACTCCAAGTGCACCAAACAAGCTCCTCAACACTCCAAAATCCTCTAGCTAAACCCCTGATGAGTCCTCATCATATGTATATTTTTATTCAGTTTACAAACCATAATGCCGGGGATTTTATGTTTTATTCAGCCAATAACTAGGGATTTGGCATAGTTTTAGTTTTATGTAGTAGAAGTGGGGGTGTAATTGGCAAAGTCCAATTAAATGAATAATGACCCAATTATTGATGGGCCCAAGGAAATGTGGGCTTGACTTAACAAAAAAATAAAAAAAAAGAAAAGAAGGAAGGCGTGGAACAAATAGGATTGGAATTCAAAGGATTGAAAGAGGAAAAAAAAGAAAGAACGTACACGCACAGTAACGGAAGGAGGAGCAGCGGCAGCGTACGCGAGAAGGAGGGAAAAAGAGAATTAAGCAGTACAGCCGGCACTTCATCTGGGATGCGATTTTGGGATTTGAAGGTTCTAATAGATTCTTCTATGTGTAATCTTCTCTACTCTTATTTTCTAATCCTTTGATGATGTGTAACTAGTTTCTCTTGATTAGGGAGAGATGACTCTCCCCAAACCTATCTATTGGATTCTTTGTTATGGTTAAGACTATTGGTTGTTTGGTTTATCATATGTCTAAAACATCCTTGTTTAATGCTTTATAGTTACATATGATAATTATAATGATTTAGGGTATATGATTACATAGGGATATGAGTTGTATACTTGATATGATGTTTTAGATCATGAAACTCCGATCGATCACCATAGGAATGTGGGGTCTGATTCATAAATTCTCTATTTCTTAATCTTAATGCTTTACCCTTTGGCATGACTCACCTAAGGAATTAAGGTAACTCTTAGGGTAATAGGGGTTTTGAGGCAAGGAATTGTCCTAAACCTGTTTTTGTGAATTGAATCTGATAATTCAAACAATCAATATGTGAGTAGCTGAAGGTCCATAAGATAGGTGAGGGGAGAAGATTCGACCCCTAATCGCTTTTATTTTAATTGTTTTACAAACGTTTCCTATTTTCACTGTTAACTCTCGTTTTGTCCAATCATAGCGACTGAGAAACAAATCGTTTGCTGAATTGACAATAAACGCAATCCCTGTGGATCGACCGGTATCTTACCGATAAATTTTACTACTTGTGACATTTGGTACACTTGCCAAAGTCTTAACAACCCCCAACTCGAATCCAGCTACTCAGCAGCCAAACCTTCACTCAAATGCTATAAAACTACAATGTAGGTTCTGAAATGTTCTAACAACCGTAATGGAAGAAGGAAAACTCCATGTTCAACTAGTTGAAGCTTGAGGTTTGAATACGGTGATTTGAAGAGGAGGATAATGTGGTTGATGAAATTGGTATCAATAGGAAGGGAATGAAGAGCTGAGTTTAATGGTGCCAAGAAGGAAAACATGCATCATGATCTGGACCTCATGCCTTCACTTCTCCTCTTCGCGACTTCCTTTCTCTCTCAAGCTCTCTTTTTCTAATTTTTCTGTTTGTGGTTCTTTTTGATTTCAGCAGCATGTGTGTTGTTATGTTTTTTGTTTTTGTGTGTGAGTGAGTGACTGACTCAAGTGACCAACTGAGGGCTCACTTGAACATGGAAAGGACAGCTTTACCCCTAAGTGTCCAACACTCTACACTCCCACTTAATTCATCTCTAATCATACTATTACTCTTATTGTTCATAAAACATGTAATTAGTAAATAAATTAGCTATCATATATAATCAATAACGCTAAATTATTTAAATTAGCAAATCAAATTAATATGGCTTCAAGCTAATTTTTAAACTACAAAATTAGCCAATTGGGGATGCTACATGTATATTGCAAAATCTACGAAGAGTGACTAAATTTAGTAGGTCTCACACTTTATTCTTCCTTCTCACAAATAGGAAGAAAGAAGAGAGAGATCCGCATTTCTTCCTTCTTTTTTTTTCATTTTCTATCATCAATAGATTATTTTGAGACCCAGTGGGTGATAATCGATAATGCTAGTTACATATGGTTGTGTCATGTGTGGATAGTGGGTTTGCACAACTGTGAATTAGAATGGTCCGGATGAACTTAAATAATATTAATTAAAAATGAATATTTTAATCAATTTAGTTAAATAATGAAGTATTAAAATGGCGTGGTATTTTCACTCTATATGTAACATCCCCAAAATAATTAATAGAATTATTTGGATGTTAACCCAATTGAATTATTTTAGTACGTGTCTGGTAAATTTATTGAGTGCTAAAATTAATTATTGGTTGTCTTAGAATCGTTAACCAGTTAATTCGGGGCAAGGACGATTTGGAAACAAAATTAGAGATTAAGGGCAATGTGGTCATTTGACCACATTACCACTTAATATATAAGAAAAGAAAAGAAAAGAATTAAAAGAAAGAAAGAAAGGATGCGAGAGAGGGAGAGAGGAGAAAGGAGAGAAAGAAGAAAAAAAGAAGAAATATGGGTTTGATGGAAGAAGAGGAAAAATGGGGCACCAAGGTTCTTCAAAACGTCTTCCCTCCAACACAAAAAATGATCACCGTTTCTTCCTCTTCAATTTGATACAAACATCACAACATATGATCCACTCTCCCTCAATTCACCATTTTCGATTTTAAGAGGAAAAATGAGGTTTTTGTGGTTCAAGCTCAAAGGAAAGCTTAGGATGGCGTTTAGGAGCGAGCTCAAGGTGGATTATGCGAATATTGAAGTCCGATTTGGGGTTTTTGAAGAATAAAGAGGTTATGTAACACCCTGGCATATTTAACATGTAAAAATACCCAAGTGCACATCAATAATACATCAGAGATAATATTTCCTGCTCAGACACTGAATACCACTATAAAATTTTTGCTGAAATATAACATAACCGTCTTATATACAAATAAGACCATATGGTGCTCAGACCATAAACTGTCAGCAACTATGGTAGTCAGAGTCATACAAGAAGGCGGAATGAAAGATAAACATAACACTAATGTCATGGTGTCATAATACATAGACAACAAGGGAAAAACATAAGCTTAAACATAAAAGCTGAATCTTCAGTATCCTCCCGAGTAATCATCTACTCGTGCCTCTTCGATCTCCGCATTCCCTGTTTCTCTGTAAAACATCAACATATAAACAATGAGATACAATCTCAGTGAGTTCTACCGAGACCCCTACTAACACTCTCGGTTCAATTATGAAATTCTCTTTAACTTAACACGACACCGACTGCGCGAACGCTACTTCCGATGACCCGCATTATTTTACACATAGCATTCCACCGACTGCGCGAACGCTACTCTCGGCGAACCTGCTATAATTCAGTACGACACCGACTGCGCGAACGCTACTCCCGGTGACTCGTGTCCATGACCTTTGATACGACACCGACTGCGCGAACGCTACTCCTGGTGACCCGTATCGTTTAACTTTTATTGCAACACCGACTGCGCGAACGCTACTCCCGGTGAACCGCGTTATAAGACCTTTTTACGTACCACCGACTGCACGAATGCTACTCCCGGTGAACGTAACGCATAACTTTCAACATAACATCGACTGCGCGAACGCTACTCCCGGCGAACCCCCTTACCAATAGTACTTTCCCTAATGACACGGAGCCTAGGGTAAGGGTGCATGACTACCCCGCCTAGTATGTTGGACCCATGGGTCGTCACCCAAACTCGATATGATAGAAATATCCACAGACACATGAACTCATAGTTCATTCACATCACACCCATAGTTGAACATTTAGTTTCAAATATCAAAAGTTGAAGTTCGCTCTCGTACACTAGTTCGACACTTTTCAACACATTTTTCGTCTCCAAAAACAGTTCGTTTTGCCTTAAAAATAGAATATTCAGTTAGGCCTCTGAATAAGCTTTCCAACGCATCTTAGAACACCTCAATCGGGTTCCGGAGTCAAAAGATATCGCGAAAACAAAATCAGTGAAAAACTGTTGAAAATCTGCAAAGCGTCGCGACGCGAACTGCTTCCGTCGCGACGCGAAAAGTGACAGAAACTTTTTGCGTGACAAAACTGGGCCAGATCGCGACGCGATGGGAACGGGTCGCGACGCGACCCTCTGCAGAAAAGTGCAGTTTTTCCGTTTTCTTGCGAAATTCGCTATTCCGCTCAATTCCGATTCTCGTTCCGACGGAAAACAGATTTAACAACCAGCAAAACAAACCCAACCAATACCACACAATCAATCAATTCAATCAAAAACTCAATCGAAACGAATTTTATCAAAAACGACATATTTTTCCAAATAGCGGTTTTCAAGTCAAAAGCTTTCGGAATCACATCACATAAAATTTATCGAGACACAAAAACATCCTAAGCGTGAGTAAAAATCACCCTCGAAGCGAGAGCCGATATCGAGCCGAAATCACCGAGACACCAAAAATCCCCAATCGAACCCTAGGATCTCCAATCCGCTCCAAACTTCGAATTTAGCTTCAATCCGCTTACAATCGTTGTTGGGCTTGCTGCTAGACACGATTCAACGATCAAAATCAACTCAAATTCGGATTCCCCTACAAAACCCTAAGAAAACGAAATGCAAAAAGGGAGAGGAAAAATGGAACCTTAGCTTACCTAGCTTGGAAGGGTGGGAGGGGAAGCAAAGATGATGATGAAGATGATAGTTTGGGATGATGGGTGGAGCTCCTCTTCTTCTTCTTCTTCTTCTTTTCCTCTTTCTCTTCCTTTCTCCTTTTCTCTTCTTTCCTTCTCTGCTTCTCGTTCTCTTCTTCCTTTCTTTCTTTAATTCTTTCCTTTCTTTCCTTTTATATTAAGTGGTAATGTGGTCAAATGACCACATTGCCCTTAATCTCCAGTTTCGATTCTAAATCTTTCTTGCCCCGAATTAACCGGTTAACGATCCTAAGACAACCAATAATTATCTTTAGCACTCAATAATATTATCGGTTAGGTACTAAATTAATTCAATTGGGTTAACGTCCAAATAATTCAACTAATTATTTTGAGGATGTTACAGGTTAGGGTTCAAATTGGGGGTTTATGTGTGATAGTGATTGAAGGTTAAAGATGATGAATAATGTTTGATGATTCAAGGATGAGTAGGAACGAACCCGAAGCGTATTGAGTGCGGAACGAAGTTCAATTTTGAGAATTGGAAGTTGGTTGGTGATTAGGGTTCGAATGGCGGGATTTCGAGGAATTCGGTATTTCGGTCAAAAAGATGTCTCGTGATCGAGTGGAAAGTTTGGGAGCGGATACGGATGTCGCCAGAACGTGGAGTTGATTCGGGGAGCGTTCGTGTGGTTATGACGGAAAAACAATTTCGCGGAAAGTCTCGGCTATTTGTGATTTTCATCACAATCGGTGAGTTTTACTCACGCTTAGGATTATTTCGTTTTACAATTAATGTTACGTTGATTGATTTCGAAAGATTTTGAGTCGAAAATCGTTATTTTGAAATATATCGTATTTTGATAAAATTCGTTTACGTTGAGTTTTTGATTGAATTGATTGATTGTGTGATGTGGATTGGACCTGTTTTTATGGTTGTTTGAACTGTTTTCAATCGGAACAAGAATCGGAATTGGGCGGAATAGCGGATTTCGCGAGAAAACGCAAAATCTGCATTTCTCAGCAGACCGTCGCGTCGCGACCCTTCATAAAAAAATTGCAACGAAATATTTCTGATACTTTTCACGTCGCGACGGAAGCAGTTCGCGTCGCGACGCTTTGCAGTTTTTCAGCAACTGTACACTGGTTTTGTTTTCGCGATAACTTTTGATCCGGGAACCCGATTGAGGTGTTCTAAGATGCGTTTGAAAGTTTATTCAGAGGCCTAATTGAATATACAATTTAAAAGGTAAAATGAACTGTTTTTGAAGTTATAAACTGTTTTAAAACCGGCGAATTAGTATGCGAGAGCAAACATAGATTGTGTTTATGATACGAACTAAATGTTCAACTATCAGTCTAATGTAAATGAACTAAATGTTCTTGTGAAAGTAGATATATATATATATATATATATATATATATATATATATATATATATATATTATATCGAGTTTGGGTGACGACCTATGGGACTAACATACTAGGCGGGGTAGTCATGCACCTTACCCTAGGCCCTGTGCCATTAGGGAAAGTACTATTGGTAAGAGGGTTCGCCGGGTTTGTAGCGTTCGCACAGTCGGTGTTATGTTAAATTGTTTGTTGTGCGATTCACCGGGTTTGTAGCGTTCGCGCAGTCGGTGTCGTGCTGAGTTATAACAGGTTTGCCGGGTTTGTAGCGTTCGCGCAGTCGGTAATCTGTTAAAAGTTATATAATGCGATTCATCGGGTTTGTAGCGTTCGCGCAGTCGGTGTCGTGTTAAGTTAAAACCAGGATTCACAATTGGACCGAGAGTGTTAGTACGGGTCTCGGTAGAACTCACTAGATTGAATCTCATTGTTTATATGTTGTTGTTTTACAGAGAAATAGGAAAAGTGGAGATCCAACAGGCACGAGTAGGTGGTGTTCGGGTGGTTGCTGATGACTTAGCTTTTATGCTTAAGTTTATGTTTCCCTTGTTATCTTTGTATCACAACTTTATGCCGTTACCGGATGGTCGAGTTATGTATTTTGTTTCCGCTTTCTTGTATGATATTGAACACTGTAGTTCACTGATGGTTTATGGTCAGAGAACCGACATGGTCTTACTTATGTTTAAGACGGTCTTGTTATTATTCAGTGAAAAATTTAGAGTGGTGTTCAGTATTTAAATAGGAAATATATCTCTGATATGTTAGGGATGGAGCACTTGGGTATTTCTACTCGTTAGAAATTCCGGGGTGTTAATTACACTATAATTATTAACGAATCCAGTAAAATATAATCAATTATATTTATAAAACTAATCAACTTTTTTTAAAAAATAATTACTAAAACTGTATCAAATATGCAAAGACAGTTAACATAGTCATCGAATACTTTTAAAAATATGAGCTATTTTTACCATTCATAAAATCATCCTCATTTGTTCCTCAAAAAAAAAACCATCCTCATTTGTCGATGAATGTTGGCTTAGTTGGTAAGGAGTTGGCTCACTCCCCGCAAGGGCGCAGGTTCAACTCCCATTGTTGGCGTGAGGACCTTTTTGGTAGGTGATCTGTAAGTACCTTTAAGCGCTTAAAGAGCCGTGAGACCTCCCTTGACCCTATGAGCCCCCGGAACCCAACTCACCTAAACTTTTTTTTTACCCTAAACATACATTTTACTAGTTTGTATTATATTTTAGAAAAAAAATATTTGTATTTATTACTCTGATAACTGTTTTATTCTTTAAAAAATTATTTTCTAAACAATCTAATTAACCTATTTTTTTCAATTTATAAATAATATTAAACTTACTATTTTTAAAATTTTCATATTTACATTGTATTTTGCATATGTAGAAGACAACTTGGAGAGTAATCCGAATTGGAAATTTGAAAAAGTCGTTTCCGAAACTTAATGAAGAACACAATCGAGAGAATGCAAGAAACGTTAGTTTTCAAACTTCTTCCAAGACTGCCGAATCAAAATCTTCCCAAGTATCGTGAAGGCTATAATTGTGCTGACAAGTTTGTTTTGCTTTTAATTTTTATGGATATTTTTTTTTGGTATGAATTTTGATGGATATAATTAGTGGAAGAATATAGGCTAAATTATAGTTTTAGTCCCCCTATTTTCAAAAATTCAGACATTTGGTCACCCTATTTTAAAACTCAGACATTTAGTCCCCCTATTTTAAAAAACTCAGAACATTTAGTCCAAATGGGGGTTTTTCTTTTTTTTTTTGCTGAATTGGCCCTCAAACAAAATTTTTTGCTGATGTGGCTCTCATTAAATGACGTGGCAGCTGACTCAGCTTGCACACATCATTTAATGAAGCCACATCAGCAAGCCACATCAAATTTATTATTTATAATTATTAAAATAATTAAATAACTATATTATTTATTATTATTATTATTACTAAAATCAGAAGGTCCTCTTCTCCATCGCAACCACCCCAGATTCATTCAAGCCCAGATTCATCTCCCTCTTCTCCATCGCAACCACCCCACCGTCGTAGCCAACTCCCCTCCCCTTCGCAACCACCGCGTCCCTCTTCTCCCTCTTCTCCATCGCAACCATCATCTTCATTCAAACCGCACCACCGTAGCCAACCCCCTCCCCTTCGCAACCACCACGTCCCTTTCTCCAAAACTACCCAGTCACACCCTCCGCGACCACGAACCCAGAAAAGGGAGAAGAAGAAACGAAACGAATCCAGAAAAAGGGAGAAGAACGAAACGATTTAGGTTCGATCTGGGTTCGATTTGAGTTCGATTTAGGTTCGATCTGGGTTCGATTTGGGTTTTGTGTTCAATCTGGGTTTGTGGTTGGCTACAGTGGTTTCGTGGTTGGTTTCGGCGTTTCAATCTGGGTCCGATTTGGTGAGATCTTCTTCTCCCTTTTTCTCCCTTTTTGGCTACGGTGGTTCAATCTGGGTTCGATTTGGTGAGATCTTCTTCGTCTCCCTTTTTCTGGGTTCGTTTCGTGGTTGGCTACGGTGGTTGCGGCGTGGGAGAGGGGGTTGGCTATGGTGGTGCGGCGCGGGAGAGGGGTTGGCTACGGTGGTGCGGCGTGGGAGAGGAGTTGGCTACGGTGGTGCGGCGTGGGAGAGGGGTTGGCTACGGTGGTGCGGCGTGGGAGGGGGGTTGGCTACGGTGGTTGCAAAGGGGAGGGGGGTTGGCTACGGTGATGAAACCTGGTGTTGAAAGGATGATGATGAAATCTATTGTTGATACTCAAATGTTGTTGTTGCTTGATACGTTTCTGGTTCAATGATGATGCATTTTTGTTTTTTTTTTATCAAGAATGATGGTGCGTTTCAATCATCAAGAGAAGATTTTTTTAGATTTTTTTTAAATTTCAAATATTATAATTTTCTGATTAAATTTTAATTTTAATTTTAATTTTTATTAAATAAATAATTAATTAAATAATGACGTGGCAGCCTATGTCAGCTGCCACATCATTTAATGAAGGCCAAATCAGCATTTTTTGTTTGGCAGAATTCCAACTCAACCAAAAAAATTGAGAAACCCCTCTTTGGACTAAATATATTTGATTTTTTAAAATTGGGGGACCAAATGTCTGAGTTTTAAAATAGGGGAACCAAATGTCTGAATTTTTGAAAATAGGGGGACCAAAACTATAATTTAGCCAAGAATATACTATTATTTCCTTGAAAACGTTGTTTAGGACTTCCTTTTTATTGATTCAAATATTGTTTTTAGTAAGAGGTTTTGGTATATTTCTCTCCTACTTTTTTGTATGCTTTTTCATGTTTTTAATAAAAATAGAGCAAAATACTCTTTTTCCTTTAATGGGTTTTTTTTTTCTAAGTAGAGTTTGCATCACAAAATCTTACTAAGCAATGGCGGTGTAACACTCAAATATTTCTAACACCGAGAAACACTAAGATGTACAGCATGTCATATATCAGAGTTAACTTCCTGTTTGGAATATTGAACACAACTAAAAACTTTTCTTGAATAAACAACCAAGCACTCACCTCAACTCCATTAACTTAACATAAAGTACTTAAGTCTCCTGACTTATAAACTTTTACAACCTGGTGTTCAATATCCAAAACGTAAGTAGCGGAAACGATTTACAACTTTCAGCTAGTAATAGTTATACAATCGATAATACAAAGACAACAAAGGGAAAATGGTATAATCATAAAACTGAATCTTCAATAACTCCACAAGGCACACCGTCTAGCCGTGCTTCTTTGCTTTTTCCTTTCCCTGTTTCTCTGTAAAAACCACAATTATAAAGGGTGAGATAAACATTATCTCAGTGAGTCCCATCAAGACCCCTTACTAACACTAGCGGCTCATTATGCTTTATTCTTTTGTACGCGTAGCCCTAATAAGCGACTACGTGACAATATGTTCTTTTAACTTGTAGCCCTAATAAGCGACTACGTGTTACATTTTTTTTTAACTTGTAGCCCTAATAAGCGACTACATATCATGTCTTGTTCTTTCGTGAATCAGTGGGACTGGGTCTGTCTTCTCTAAACCTTTTTTTAATGGTAAATGTTGGTATGTTGACTCAAGTCTAATGTGTTAAGACCAGGCGATGCTAGGGTTTGGCGAAAATAGCAACACCTGCTAGGGTTTGGGCGATGGTGACTAATCTCATACTCTACGTGAGATCGTGTCTACTAGCTGCGTGATATCTTCTCCCTAACCATTTTGAAACAGGATCCCCAAGTGGCAGAGCTCCATCGCAGAATGGGAATTCCCCTGATCCAGTTTTAGTGGGTGACTCACAAATGGAAGCAGCCTTTGCGGTTGATAGAAACCGGGTCCAAGTGGTTGCTGACCAAGAAGCTGCTCAAGCTGTGATTGATGATTTAAACAACCTTAAGCAGCCTTGGGGAGATTTAGTTGAGGAGGAGGATAACTTGGCAAAGGAAAATGCCCAGTCTGATGAGGGCTCTGACTTTGAGGTAATTCGCACCAAGTCTCAGAAGAAAAAACAAAGGCAGCGACAAAAAAAGGAAGCTATCACCCCAATTACAACCCGTTCAAGGGCAGGATCTCAAAGTCTTGCTCAATGAAGTGCTTATATTGGAATACAAGGGGCCTTGCTACTCCCCCACAAGATTAGCTCTTAAAAAGCTTTGTTCTTCTAACAAGCCTGATTTTGTTTTTATTTCTGAACCTTGGTGTTCTCTAGATGATTTTCCGTGCAGGTATTGGTCTAGGTTTGGTATGAAAGTCTTTGCTACTAATGACAGGAATACTTTAATTCCTAACCTCTGGTGTGTCTGCATGGACAACTACAATCCTACTGTTATCGCTAGCTCAGATCAGCATGTTTCCTTTACAGTGGAGGTTAATAATGCTACAGTTGGTATTTCTACAATCTATGCTTCTTGTAGCTATCTGGGTAGGCGATCTCTTTGGCAGGACCTTTTTCTTCTCCAGCAAACTTATAAAATCCCTTGGTGCTTTATTGGGGATTGGAACGCTATTTTAGGCAGCCATGAATATAGGGGAAGTGGCACCCCCTCTAAAATTGCCTGTGAAGATTTTCAGAACTGGACCAATCTGAATAACTGGATTCATATGCCGACTAGGGGTGTTTAGTACACTTGGTCTAATGGCCCTAAAGGCAGGGCTTTCACGGAGAAAAGGCTTGATCGGGCTATCTGCAATGACGCATGCTTTACTTTTTATATAGGTATCTCCTGCTATACTCTTACTAAATCTAAATCTGATCATTTCCCTTTACTGCTTGATCTTCAGACTACAGATGGTGCTCATCCCTCTTCTTTTAAATTCCTTCGCACCTGGGCGAATCACCCTGACTGCCTGAATGTGATTAAGGAGGTTTGGCAATCTCATGTGGTTGGATGCCCGATGGTGGTCCTCAATCAAAAGCTCAAAAATCTTAAGTTAAAGCTTAAGGCATGGAATAAAGAAGTCTTTGGGGACGTTAATCTCCGGGTGCAAGTTGTGACTGCATCCCTGGACCACGTTCAAGCGCAGATTGATAATGTTGGCTACTCAGAGTTGTTGAATGAGCAAGAAAAGACCCTTCAGCTTTAGCTGCAACAAGCTTTAGCTTCCCAAGAGGATTTTTGGCTCGAAAAATCTAGACTTAATCGGCACTCGCATGGTGATCGAAACACAAAATTTTTCCATCAGATGGTCAGGATTAGAGATATTACCAAGCAAATTATTGCCCTAAAGCATGGTGATGTTCTTTTTACTTCTTCTAATGATATTGAATCTCATGTTGTTAATTATTTTGAGAATATCTTTGCCTCTAATAATCAGTGTCTTGATAATGGTATGGTGGAGGAGATTATCCCTAATCTTGTTACAGGTGAGGAGAATACTATGCTCACCAGCGTTCCTAATAGGGAAGAGGTCAAGCAGGCCATCTTTGCTATGAACTCTAACGGTGCCCCTGGCCCGGGTGGATTTGGTGCTTTCTTTTTTCAGCATTTCTGGGACATCATCGCTGAAGACATGGTGAGCGCAGTTCAGCAGTTCTTCAAGCATGGCTGGCTGCTTCCGAATTTCAACTCTAATTTGGTGGTCCTTATTCCTAAAGTCAACGGTGCTGACAGTATTGAGAAGTTCCGACATATCGCCCTTGCTAACTTCAAGTTTAAGATTATCACTAAGGTGCTTGCTGACCGTCTCTCCAGAATTTCTCCCCGCATCGTCTCATATTCAAGGTAGAAACATTTCGGATTGCATCTGCTTAACCTCTGAAGCCATTAATATGCTGCATACCAGGTCCTTTGGTGGGAATATGGCTCTAAAGGTTGATGTCACGAAAGCTTTTGACACTCTGGATTGGAATTTCCTTCTGAGAGTCCTCAAGGCTTTTGGTTTTGATAGTAAATTCTGTGATTGGATTAATGCTCTTTTGCACTCTGCAAAGCTTTCGATCTCAGTCAATGGCAAGCCTTCTGGGTTCTTTAGTTGCAGGCGGGGTGTGCGTCAAGGGGACCCCCTCTCCCCCTTTCTTTTCTGCTTGGCTGAAGAGGTTTTGAGCAGAGGCATCTCCAAGCTGGTGCAAGATGGGGACCTCCAGTTAATCAATGGTCCTAGAGGTACTCAGGTTCCCTCTCATACCCTTTATGCTGATGACATCATGATTTTTTGCAAAGCTTCGAAGAGAAATCTTCATAATCTCCTCAATTTCTTTACTAAGTATGGTGAAGCTTCTGGTCAGATTGTTAACTCTAGCAAATCTACCGTTCATTTGGGCACCATCCCCAATACCCGGCAGCGCCGCATTGCCGATCTCCTGGGCTTCTCTATTGGCCAGTTGCCGTTCACCTACTTGGGTAATCCAATTTTCAAAGGTAAGCCTAAAGCTGTTTATTTATTGCCAATCGCTGACAAGATTAAAGCCAAGTTATCAGCGTGGAAAGCTTCCCTCCTCTCTATTGCCGGAAGAGCGCAGCTGGTCAAGTCGGTTGTTCAAAGTATGTTAATTTACAGCTTCCTGATTTACAAATGGCCTACCTCTCTGTTGAATAAGGTGGATTCCTGGATTAGAAATTTCATTTGGTCTGGTGACGTCAATCAGCGTAAAGTGGTTACTGTGGCGTGGCATAAGGTTTGTAGACCAACCGCTGAGGGGGGGTCTTGGGATTAGGTCCCTCAAAGACACTAATAAGGCAGCCTCTCTAAAGCTCAGCTGGGAGCTCAGCATTTCCCAGAACTGCTGGGCGGTTCTGTTAAGATCC
The DNA here is from genome assembly GCA_039519185.1 of Astragalus membranaceus. Classification (NCBI taxonomy): domain Eukaryota; kingdom Viridiplantae; phylum Streptophyta; class Magnoliopsida; order Fabales; family Fabaceae; genus Astragalus; species Astragalus membranaceus. Next base: position 103,160,435 of record CM076847.1, on the reverse strand, counting down.
AGGGTCTTCAGAAATAATACTCCGATCTCTTATCATATCAGTTCTTCTTTGTGGGGTAATTTGCGTGAGCATCTATCCGCCATCCAAGAAAACTGCATTTGGCAAATTGGTAAAGGTGACTGTATCAACTTTTGGATTGATCCTTGGATGTCGGCCCCTCTGGTAAATCTTCTGAATGTCCCTGACCATCGTCAGCATTATCTCAAGGCTCGTGTTTGTGACTTCATTCAGAATGGTCACTGGTGTATTCCAGCTTCTCTTTCCAATATCTTTCCTCAGATGGCTTCGCTCCTTCATGAAATAGATCTGCCTTCATTTGACTCTCAAGATCAGCTGATTTGGAAAAACTCTACCGATGGTATGCTTACTTTTAAAAATGCTTATCTTTACTTCAGGCTTATTGGGCAGCCTAGTAGGTGGTTCAAGAATATTTGGCGAAGTGTTATCCCTCCATCCATGTCTCTTCTTATGTGGCGAATCCTCCATCACCGTATGCCAACTGACGAGCAGCTCAGAAGCCGTGGATGTGGCACTGTTTCCATGTGTAGTCTCTGTGAAGCGGATTATGAGTCCTCCTTGCACCTTTTCTGTGAGTGTTCTTTCGCTAAGCAGCTATGGGACTGGCTTAGTGGTAAGCTTTCTCTTAATATTGATGTTTCCTCCCTAGAGACGATTATTGAAGTCTGTCTGCGCCCTTGGTCTGACCAAGTGCAGGATGTTGTTTCCGCTGCTGTTATTAACGGTGTTTGGGCTATTTGGCATTCTCGGAATCAGATTCGTTTTGACAACAAGAAGATCTTGCCCACTTACCTGAAAAACTTGATCATGGCAAATGTGAACATTTCTGGTAATCTCAACCAGGGCTCCACGTCTAACTCCATGCAGGACTTTGTGATTCTTAAGGGTTTTTCGGTTGATTGCAAGCCTCGTAAGGCTCCTACAACTATAGAGGTTATCTGGAAGTCTCCTCCTTGCTTTTGGGTTAAATGTAATACTGATGGCGCTGCGAGGGGCTCTCCTGGTTTAGCTGCCTGTGGGGGTATCTTTCGTGACAGTAATGCTGAGTCTCTTGGCTGTCTTATGCTTCCTCTTGGTTCAAATTACGCTCTTCATGCTAAGCTTGTCGGTGTCATGGTCGCCATTGAAGTGGCTTTCCGTAAAGGTTGGCATCGTTTATGGATTGAGAGTGATTCTCAGCTTGCTGTTATGGCCTTCTCGTATCACTCCATTGTGCCTTGGAATCTCCGCAATCGTTGGCTTAATTGCATGGGTCTTCTCAAATCAATGACTGTCACTTGCACGCATATTTTTCGGGAAGGGAATCACTGCGCCGATAAGCTTGCGTCTCATGGGACCAACCTGTCTGGTTTCCAATGGTGGAACTCTATTCCCAATTTTATTAAGGATGATTTTATCCGTAATAGGGTTGGTCTTCCTTATTTTCGTTTCAGAGAGTAATGTTTGTTTGCATGGGTTTTGGTTTATGTCCCCCCATGCTTTTTGTATTTTGGATTTTTGTTTTTTAATGAAATAGGGGGAGTACTCTTTCCTTCGAGATGTTTTTATCCCTAAGGAGGTTTTGCATCGGAAGGTTTTAACGAGGCTCCTTTCCTTTTGTTTAAAAAAAATGTCTTGTTCTTTTCTTAGCACATCACCTCGAACCACTTTCTTTTCTTCGGTTCTCAGTGCACCCAATCCCACTGACCATGGAAAGCGGGTTACATGGAAGGGGCCTAGGGATCGGGGCTCATGACTTCCCCTGGCCCTAGTATGCTAATAATCTGGGGTCGTCACCCTTGATATACATATATATTTATATGTATGCCATCTTTCTTTTCCTTAAGAGAATAACTTGACTTCTATGAACATAATGTTCTATCTCTTTACATGTCTTCATTAGCAATTAACCTCAAACTTAGCTTTGATGAACTTATAGTCCATCTCATTATCATACTTTAGGGTTTTCCTCTCTCGTCATTACTAAACAATGTTTTAACCAATATATAAGGGAAAACAACACTTGTTTGCTTTGATTTAACCAATTCATATCACATTACTTATAGCTTAGGGAATTCTCCCCAATTCAATCCAAACATAAGCAATTCCAATGAACGACGGTTATTTTATCATTACATAACGTTGGGAAAGTGAGTGGAAGGTATTTGGAACCAATTGGAATGACTTAAACATATTTTTAAAAGAGGGTAACAGAAGCGGATGCACGGTCCGTGCTCCCTGTAAAAATTTCCAGCATGTTGCTGCGAACGGGACTCATGGTCCGTGCTGAAGGGGCGCACGGTTCGTGCTCCCTATGTAGAAACAACATTTACACTATATTTTGACCGTTTCGTAATTCCAATCAATTTCAAAATCCGTCCCGATCGATTCCCGAACATAACACACATTATTTCCAGTAAAAAACAGCAGTCATGACCATCAAATAATGCAAACAATCACATAACATTCATCAATTCATTCCACACAAAACAACAATTCATACATTTTCGAAATTACGGTTTTAATTGAATTTTACGAAACGAAAACAGCTTGACCCGGTTCAGAACACATGCAAACACATATTCGAAAACAAATCCCTAAATGAGTATAGAACTCACCTCTTGCGATGAAAATCACACACTACAACAAAGCTTCTCGGACCGAAAACCGTAACTTCACGAAATGAGCTCCTAGCACCCTCAATAGTCCCCAAATTCGAACTCTCCACTCCAAAACACCCAGAACAGAACCTGACCTTGACTCTATTGCTCCCAAAATTACAATGTGGTTGGTTAAGGTGTGCTAGTTACTGAGTATCAAGCTTCAATCACCACATGCAAGACTTGAGAACACCATTTCTAACACTTTGAGCTTGGAGGTTCATCAATGGTGTTTTGAGAAGGAGAACGATGTAGGTTACGAAATGGATATCATTAGGAAGAGAATGAGGAGCTGAGTTTAATGGTGTAAGAATCTAGAACATGCTCTAAGGTTCAGTCTCCCTCCCTTTCTTCTCCTCTCTCGCGACCTCCTCCTCACTCTCAAGCTCTCTTTCTACTGTTTTTCTGTTTTCAGCAAAATGAAATGTTTTATGTGTTTTTGGTGTTGTTTCTATGTGAGTGTGAGGGATATTTGGCCAGCTGGATGTTAAGTGAGGCGGGGGAAAATAAATGAGGGTGAAATGACAGTTTTGCCCTCACTACCAATAACTCACTTAAACCCCAATTAAGCAATTACTCAATCAAATGATTTCTCATCATAAGCATAATTAAACAAACAACACATAATTCTTTCATTTAATCCATGATCATCATCTCATAATTAATAATTTATGCTAATTATATTCAGTTTAGCTAATTAATTAATTATGACCTCTTGCTAATTTCAATAAATGAAATTAGCTAAATTGGGGATGTTACAATCACCCCAACTTTTAAAAATTGTGTCCTCAAAATTGAACAAAACATACCTCAATTGAAAAGATGGGGATATTTCACCCGCATGTTTTCCTCTACTTCCCATGTCGCTTCGTCAGTTGAGGCACCATCCCAAAGCACTTTGACAATAGGAATTGATCTCGTCTGGAGCGTTTTCTCGCCACGTTCGATGATTTGAATTGTATTACCGTCTCATAACTCAACGGCTGACTCGGATCGGGAATGTACTTCCTCAATTGCGACACATGAAACACATCATGTAATCTGGATAAGGCTGGAGGCAAAGCAATGCGGTATGCTACTGGCCCAATACGCTCGAAAATTTGGAAAGGTCCAATGTACCGAGGACTGAGCTTCTTCGCCCGCAATGCTATACCGGTACCAATAGTTGGAGAAAGTCTCAGAAATACATGATCTCCTTCTTCAAATTCCAATGGCCTTCTCCTTTTGTCGGCATAACTCTTTTGTCGACTCTGAGCGGTCTTCATCCTTTCTCTAATCTGACGGATCTTCTCAGTAGTCTCACGGACTAATTCAGGACCCAGCAATCTTTGCTCACCGACATCCCACCAACACAATGGTGTTCTACGCTTCCTTCCATATAATGCTTCATATGGAGCCATTCCGATACTAGAAGGGTGACTGTTGTTGTAAGCAAACTCCACCAATGGAAGATGATCCTCCCATCGGCCTCCACTGTCAAGTACACAAGCTCTAAGCATATCTTCCAAAGTCTGAATTGTTCTTTCAGTCTGTCCGTCCGTCTGCGGATGATAGGCGGTACTAGCACATACCGTTGTTCCCAAAGCCATATTCAGGGCTCTCCAGAATCGTGATGTAAACTTGGGATCACGATCGCATATGATACTCGTGGGAATTCCATGCAGCTTCACAATATTCTTGAGATACTCTTCTGCTAACTTAGCAATCCTGTGGTTCGAACGTACCGGAATAAAATGAGCAGACTTGGTCAAGCGATCAACCACTACCTAAATAGAATCATTTCCGGCTTGGGACCGTGGCAATACCATGACAAAGTCCATAGAAATGCTTTCCCATTTCCATTCTGGCACATTCAAAGGCTGTAACTGACCGGCAGGCTTCTGGTGCTCTATCTTAACCCTTTGACAAGTCAAGCATCGAGACACGAATTCTGCAATTTCCACTTTCATACCCGGCCACCAATACAACTCCTTAAGATCCATATACATCTTGGTAGAACCAGGATGTATTAAGAACCGACTCTTGTGAGCCTCTTCTAAAACCTGCTTCTTGATATCTTCATCATTCGGCACACAGATCCTACCATCAAAGCAAATCACACCATCACTATCTTCAGTGTAATTTGGCAACCTCTTCTGCGTTTGCAGCTCTAGATCAATCTCTTGGGCTGAGCGAATCAGATTTCTCAAGGGACTCGAAATCTGAATATGACTCAACACCAATCTGTTTCTTCTTGACTTAACCTTCAAGTTAAGATCCCTAAAAGATTCCAACAAGGCCATTTCATGAATCATCAATTCTGCCGTGTGAATAGATTTCCTACTCAAAGCATCAGCTACAACATTAGCCTTCCCTGGATGGTACTTCAGTTCAAAATCATAATCTTTCAGAAACTCTACCCATCTCCTTTGTCTGTTTTTCAGCTCCTTTTGGTCAAACAAATACTTAAGGCTCTTGTGATCACTAAAGACTTCGAAACGAGACCCATACAGGTAATGTCTCCAAATCTTTAGGGCATACACAATCGCCACCAACTCTAGGTCATGAGTCGGGTAATTATCTTCATGAGACTTCAATAGTCTAGAGGCATAAGCAACCACTTGTTGATCCTGTATAAGAACACATCCTAAACCCTTACCAGAGGCGTCACAGTAAATTTGGAATCCCATAAACGGATGTGGAAGAATTAGAATGGGTGCAGAAGTTAAACAATTTTTCAATTCTGAAAAACATTCATCACAGTCAGAGTCCCATACAAACGGTTGACCCTTGCGAGCTAACCGAGTAAGTGGAAGAACCAGCTGAGAAAATCCTTGAATGAATCTCCGATAATACCCAGCTAATCCCAAGAAACTTCTTACTTCAATGACTGTAGATGGCTTTTCCCAGTCTACCACAGCTTCAATCTTACTGGGGTCCACTGCAACACCGGACTGAGATATCACATGGCCCAGAAATTTCACTTCAAGGCATCCCGAAATCACATTTAGATGGCTTGGCATACAACTTCTTTTCTCGTAGTACGTTCAGAACAATTCGGAGATGTTGCACATGCTCCTCAATAGTCTTACACCAAGATATCATCAATGAATACCACGACAAATTGATCCAGATAAGGATTGAAAATTCGATTCATGTAATCCATGAATACAGCTGGAGTGTTGGTTAAACCGAAGGGCATCACAACAAACTCGTAATGTCCATATCTAGTACGGAAGGCGGTCTTCGGAATATCCAAAGCTCTAACTTTGATTTGATGATAACCCGACCTTAGATCAATTTTAGAAAACACTGAAGCTCCCGGTAGTTGATATAGCAAATCATCAATTCTTGTCAGAGGATACTTATTCTTGATAGTCACCTTATTCAACTGACGATAATCAATGCATAATCTCATGCTCTCATCTTTCTTCTTGACAAGTAATACATGAGCACCTCATGGCGAAGCACTAGGTAGAATAAATTGTTTTGAAATCAACTCTTCAAGTTGGGTTTTCAATTCCTTAAGCTCTAAAGGAGACATTCTATATGGAGCGATAGAAATTGGTCCTGTGCCTGGAACCAATTCTATACAGAACTCTACCTCACGATCTGGAGGTAAAGAAGAAACTTCATCTGGAAATATATCTAGGAATTCATTAACAACTTGCACAGAAGGTAGATCTAAACCTGTTTCAGTCGATGCAGACAACATCATGACGTAAGCTTCTGCGCCTTGGAATAGACAATGACTTGCGGAAGTGAATGAGATAATCGCTTCGACATGGTGGTGGTTGCAATAATTCCTCAAAGTATTCCCATTCCTCTCTGGAGAATGTAAATACATGCTTATTCATAGTAACAAGAAAAAAAAACATTTAAAGAAGAGAATAAGAAAATAAAATAAACAAAAAATTTCAGTCTAACCGGTACCAAAAAGTTGATTAATATCACTAACTCCTCGGCAATGGCGCCAAAAACTTGATAGGCCGCAAGTATACGGTTCTATCGCGTAGTAAAAATATCGATCCACAGGGAGTTATATGTGATTACCAATCTAGTTTCTAGTGATGATTAGCTGAAACGGAATGATTTAGTAAAAATTGGTTTGATTTAAATTAGAATAAAAAGCGCCCCAGGATTATGGTTAAATCACAATGACGGAAAATAACCCTTTAACTATCCCCTATCTTATTATTAAGTTTGTTTTTAAGGACAAGGCATTCTTTTGATGTAATTCAAGTTTCCTTTCGGAATACAAGAACGTGTCTCGAAACAATGATCAAGCCTATTCTCATGGTTGATAATTGCCGAAACCCATTAAGCATCGCCTTATTGTCCCAAGGTAATCACCGCTATTCTCATGCTTTGATTGACCTTGTCTAATTTTATTTGTTCCAATGTCAAGCTTCACCTTTCGGTCCTTTACTTGACATTTGAGTTATACAATTTGCATGATGAAATTAGATTAAAACCCAAACTCAAATAAAATAGGGTTTAGTCTTAGAGTTATTTAGGGACCCATCATTGGATTGTTTCCCATAATCCCAAGACTAAAGAAGTCTACTCACAATTGCTCATTGTAGACAAGGGAGTAGAAGAGAAGGACATAATGTAAATAGCGAGAAATAAAATAATGCGTGTAAAAGACTGAATTTGTAAAAATGGCAGAATAACAATAACCTTAATAGAAAACTTGCAAGAACTTTAACATAGACTTGGAGTGAAAATTACAAAAATCCCAAGATGCCTATGATGCTGCATTGAGGCCCTTTTTATAGTCTAGGATTAGTAGACAAAGCACTAAATTTGAATTACAATCCATAAAGATGAGAATGGGAAGAGTTTGTAACATCAGCACTAAATTCGAATTACAATCCATAAATATGAGAATGGGAAGAGTTTGTAACATATTTTGAATTCATGGCTGATTTTTACACTTTTGTATTACTTGATTCTTTTCCCCATCCTATTGTCCTTTTGATCCTTGCTCTTTAAACATCAAATTTCCTCATTTGCTCCATAATTAACCCTGAGAATAAAAACTAACAATAGGTAGTAAAATAGTTCTAAAATAGAATCAAAACATCAAATAAATTACTTAAAATAAATACTAAAAAGACACTAAAATATGACTTATCAATAACCGCTTCGGAATTGGTCGGTGGTAACTCCACTGATTCGGAAGCAAACTGATAGTCCGGTTGAAGCAATCAATAGTTACATGGTTGGAAGACATCCAACTCATCCCTAGGACAACGTCCATACCCTTCATAGGTAAACAAATAAAGTCCACCACAAAATTTCTGTCTCCAATGGATAGAAGACAGTTTTCACATAAGGCTTGGGTTTGAACACTACCCTCAGCAGCAGTTTTAATGGAGATTGGTTGAGACAACGGGGTTAAAGCCAATCCCAACCGTTCGACACAAGCTTGAGATATAAAACAATGCGTTGCACCTGAATCATACAAAATACTAACTGAGTTATAGAAAAGAGATCCCATACCCCTTAGCAGATTGTCTGAAGGTTTGACTTGCTGAGCATCCAGAGTGTAGACTCTCCCATGAGTTGTAGTAGCACGATCATTTTCATTCCTCTTCTTCTCGGGGCAGTCCTGTGCATAATGACCTTCTTTCTTACAGTAAAAGCAATGATTGGATCCAAGTTGACATTTGCCTTGGTGATACCTTCCGCATTTGGAACACATGCTGAACTTTGGGGAATTCGATGATTGAACTTGTTTTCCTTTGTTGGAATTATGCTTGGGACCCATCTGAGAGTTAGATGACCCAGCATTCTTCCTATTCTGACTAAACGCCTTTCGGCTTGCATATAATCTCTTCAAGTCACTCTCAGCAATATGTTCCTGTTGTACCATAGCTGCATAATTGTTACAAGCAAAAGAACTTAGACTCTGAGAAATGTCTTCTTTTAGCCCAAATTTGTACCTGTCCGTCTTCCACCTGTCATTGGGAGCATACCCAGCCAAACCGAAGAATTGATATAGATCTTCAAATTTAGCTGTGTATTGACCCACAGTCAAGCTTCCTTGTGTGAGAGCTAAGAACTCATTCTCCTTATCAAACCTCATAGCAGTTGGAAAGAATTGCTCCAGAAATGTTTGCCTGAAATTCTCCCAAGTCTGGGGAGTTCCCATGGTTTCCATCATGGCTCTAGCATTAGCCCACCAGTTGTTGGCTTCTCCCTTCAGCATATGGGATGCCAATCTCAGCTTGTCTTCATCAGTAACTTGTATGGTGAGAAAAATCTTCTCAATATCATCCAACCAATGCTGGGCTTCCATGACATCCGGTCCTCCTCTGAACTCGGAGGGTTTCATCTTCAGGAATTCAGAGTAGATCTGTCTTGGGTTAACTTGTGGCTCATGAGCTTGCTGAGGCTGAGCCTGAGCATTTTGTTTGCATTAGCAGCATATCTTCCATCATCTTTTGCTGCCTTTCAATCACATTCTGCATCCAAGCAGAATGCGGATCGATTGGTTGATTGTTCCTTGATCCTCCTACCATAATTCTGCAAACGATACACCAAGTATTAAGTTGATCAGTCTCAATGTCTCTTAGCATCATAAGAAGCAAGATAGCAGAATTACTCAAGGGACAAACAACCCTAAAACTAATCTAAGCCCGACTAGGTCGAACTGCTCTGATACCATAATGTAACACCCGAGTATTTCTAACACCGAGAAACACTAAGATGCACAGCATGGCATACATCAGAGTTAACTTCCTGTTTGGAATATTGAACACAACTAAAAAATTTTCTTGAATAAACATCCAAACAGTCACCTCAACTCTATTAACTTAACATAAAGTACTTAAGTCTCCTGACTTATAAACTTTTACAACCTGGTGTTCAATATTCAAAACATAAGTAGCGGAAACGATTTACAACTGTCAGCTAGTAATAGTTATACAATCGATAATACAAAGACAACAAAGGGAAAATGGCATAATCATAAAACTGAATCTTCAATAACTCCACAAGGCACACAGTCTAGTCGTGCTTATTTGCTTTTGCCTTCCCCTGTTTCTCTGTAAAAACCACAATTGTAAAGGGTGAGATAAACATTATCTCAGTGAGTCCTATCGAGACCCCTTACTAACACTAGCGGCTCATTATACTTTATTCTTTCGTACGCATAGCCTTAATAAGAGACTACGTGACAATATGTTTTTTTAACTCGTAGCCCTGATAAGCGACTACGTGTTACATTTCTTTTTTTTAACTTGTAGCCCTAATAAGCGACTACATATCATGTCTTGTTCTTTTCTTAGCACATCACCTCGAACCACTTTCTTTTCTTCGGTTCTTGGTGCACCCAATCCCGCTGACCTTGGAAAGCGGGCTACATGGAAGGAGCCTAGGGTTCGGGGCTCATGACTTCCTGTAACACCCCGATATTTCTAGCTTGTAGAAATACCAAAATGTACCACTTGGCATACATCATAGCAACTTCCTGTCATTGAATATTGAACACAACTAAAAACTTTGATAAATAATTATCAAACGGTTCCATGAACCTCATTAAACTTAACATAAAGTACTTAAGTCTCATAACTTAAGACTTATACAACCTGGTGTTCAATATCCAAAACATGAGTAGCGGAAACGATTTACAACTGTTACTAATAATAGTTATACAATCAATAATACAAAGACAACAATAATAAAGGGTGAGATAAACATTATCTCAGTGAGTCCTATCGAGATTCCCTTAATAACTCTAGCGGTTCATTATGCTTTTATTCTTTGAACTCATAGCCCTAATAAGCGACTATGTGGACATATTTTCTTTGAACTCGTAGCCCTAATAAGCGAATACGTGGACATATATTCTTCTAACCCGTAGCCCTAACAAGCGACTACAGTTCATGTCTTATTCTTTTCTTATCTTAGCACGTCATGTCGAAATCACTTTCTATTTTCATGATTCTCGGTGAAGCCAATCCCGCTGACCTTGGAAAGCGGGCTACATGGAAGGGGCCTAGGGTTCGGGCTCATGACTTCCCTCCCCTAGTATGCGAATAATCTGGGATCGTCACCCTTGATATACATATATTATTATATGTATGCCATTCTTCCTTTCCTCAAGGGAAAGTAACTTAACTTGTCTTTACATGAATTGAAACTTACATGGCTTGTATGGACTTATAGTCCTTTATCTTAACTTGAATTGTGTACACTCGCGCTTACTAATGTACGGTTTTTTTCAGAATCTTCATAACTTAAGAATTTTATCTCAAGCATGCTCGATTTCATGATTTTCATGCACTACAATCATTGGGTAACCTTGGGAAATGACTAGAAGGAACTTGGAATCATTTGGAATGGACTAAAGTGCATTTTGAAAAGGGGTAACAGAAGCTTACGCACGATCCGTGCTTAGTAGGCGCACGACCCGTGCGTGTTTTAAAAACTTTGGCACGCAGAAACCGAACAGAGCGCACAGTCCGTGCACTAAAGCGCACGACCCGGGCGGGTTTTAAAAAAACTTTTTGCGTAGGACGCACACGACCCGTGCGCAAGGGCGCACAGTCCGTGCTTGAGTATCAGTATCCAGAAAAGCTGTTTTCGCAAATTCTTTCCATTCCGTTTCGATTCCAAATTTCATTTCGATCTATATCCTAACACAACAAATTGTATTCCAGTCCAGACAACAATCAATACATCAATCAATTCAAACAATCACAATGTCAATCAATCAATCGTATAAATTATCGTTAAACGTGATTTCGTAAAAACGGTTTTTGATTCGATTCTATTTTGAAATAAAACGCGAGGCACCTTGGTTCAGAAACGTGCAAACTCAGTATCGAAAACATCCCTAAGCGAGTATAGAACTCACCTCTTGCGATGAAAATCGCACACAACAACAAATCAACGAATCTCGAACCGGAAACGTAACTCGCGAACCATTTCTATCTTTCAACACTCCTAGAACTCGAATTTCAGCAGCTACAGCCTCTTTGTTTATGCTTCAATCTTCAATGTGGATTCAGAAATGGTTTTACTCTAGCTCCAGTAGTGACATGCAAGGTTTCCTACACCCTCAAAACTCCATTTTCACTTTTCAAGCTTGTAGTTGTGACAATGGTGATTTGTGATGGAGAAGGATGTGGATGGAGATGTTGGTATCAGTGGGAAGAGGATGAAGAGCTGAATCTAATGGACCTGAAATGAGGGACATGCATCAAGGTTTGAGGTTTTTCCCTTCTCTTCTTCCCTCCCTCACTCTCGCACTCTCCCCTCTCTCAAGCCTCACCAACTTTCTGTTTTTCCAGCAACTTGAAGTGTGTTGGCTGTTGCTGAGTGTTAGTGATGTTTTTGTGTGAGTAAGTAAGTGGATGGGTCAGCTGAGGGTGAGGTGAAAAAAAATAGGTGCGAAATGACCGTTTCGCCCTTGCTCTTAATTACTTACTTAAAACTACTTCTAACTCAACAATTACTCCATAATTCACTTACTTAGCATAATATACCAATTATGCATAAACAATAATTCATTTACTTTAATCAATTTCAAACATCTCATAATTTAATAATTTGTGCTAATTATACTCAGTTTAGCTAATTAATTAATTATGACCTCTTGCTAATTTCAATAAATGAAATTAGCTAAATTGGGGGTGTTACACTTCCCCTGCCCTAGTATGTTAATAATCTGGGGTCGTCACCCTTGATATACATATATACTTATATGTATGCCATCTTTCTTTTCTTTAAGAGAATAACTTGACTTGTATGAACATAATGTTCTATCTCTTTACATGTCTTCATTAGCAATTAACCTCAAACTTAGCTTTGATGAACTTATAGTCCATCTCATTATCATACTTTAGGGTTTTCCTCTCTCGTCATTACTAAAACAATGTTTTAACCAATATATAAGGGAAAACAACACTTGTTTGTTTCTATTTAACCAATTCATATCACATTACTTATAACTTAGGGAGTTGTCCCCAATTCAATCCAAACATAAGCAATTCCAATGAACGACAGTTATTTTATCATTACATAATGTTGGGGAAGTGATTGAAAGGGATTTGGAACCAATTGGAATGACTTAAACATATTTTTAAAAGAGGGTAACAGAAGCGGACGCACGGTCCGTGCTTAGGAGGCTCACAGTCCGTGCTTAGGAGACGCACGGTCAGTGCTCCCTGTAAATTTTTTCAACATGTTGCTGCGAACGGGACGCATGGTCCGTGCTTAAGGGGCCCATGGTCCGTGCTCCCTGTGCAGAAACAACATTTACACTATATTTTGACCGTTTCGTAATTCCAATCAATTCCAAAATCCATCCTGATCGATTCCCGAACATAACACACATTATTTCCAGTACAAAACAGCAGTCATGACTGTCAAATAATGCAAACAATCACATAACATTCATCAATTCATGCCACAAAAAACAACAATTCATACATTTTCGAAATTACGGTTTTAATTGAATTTTACGAAACGAAAACAGCTTTCCTGTAGAAAGAAAGAAGTAGATTCTAACTAATATATATATATATATATATATATATATATATATATATATATATATATATATATATATATATTGTTTTTTAATCTTACTTTCATGTTAAGTTGGTTCTTATTTTTATTTCCTTATTTGTGGTGGCAAACTTTATTTTCTTTTGTTTGCTATATCGCAAAATCAAAGAAGAGTGAGTAACTTTAATGGGTCTCACACTTTATTCTCCCTTGGTGTATATAGGAAGAAAGAAGAGAGAGATTGTTTTGATATTTTTTCCCTTTATTCCTTTTCTATCCTCAATAGATTGTTTTGATACTCAGTGGGTGATAATCAGTAATGCTAGTTTTTTTTATAGACAATGTTAGTGGGGGTGGAGGAAATGTTAGTTTCCCAGATTAACCCGGGACCTACCTCATTCTTGATCTCATTTTGTTCACTCCTTCGGTATCCCTTAGCTCGCCAACTGAGCTAACTTCTTGGGATATCAGTAATGCTAGTTAAGGCGAAGTTAGTTATCATATCATTGAATACTTTTTAAAATATGAGCTATTTTTTCCATTCATAAAATCATCTTTATTTCTCTCTTCTTTATTTCTTTTATCTTTTTCTTGTCCTAATCAATACCCTTAATCTACTTTATTTTTCATCTATTTTTTCCTCTTTACACGGTATCTCACCTCATTTCTCTTTTTATATATAACTTCTTGTAATCAAACAGAACATTAGAGTTGTTGTTTGGTGGTGGCTTCTAGATGAATGCATATTTTTCCTTAACATACATTTTGTGTTTAGATTATATTTTTACAAAAACAATATTTATATTTATTTCTCTGATAATTATTTTATTCTTTATTAATTTTCTAAACAATCTAATTAACATATATTTTTATAAATAACTCTTTGCTAGGGGTTAGTTGGGACATGAATTCACCACTAATTGGATACAAGTTGTGTCATGTTCCAATAGGTCAATCCCTTAAAGTTATCATTTTATAATTACAAATTTTTTAAAATACAAATTTTTTAAAATACAAATAAAAATGTTATCGAAACTACTTCTATACATTATCCATTGTACAACTTATAAACAGGTATAGCATATACTTCAATCACACTTCTGCGCATTATTCATTTTAAGGTAAAATACGTTTTTGTCCCTATAAATTTGGGCTTTTGGTTTTAGTCTCTCAATAAACACATTCACCTATTTTCATTCAACTTTAGTCTCTCAGGACATTTAATAGCACTTTTTTGGACGTTTTATAGTGCTTCTAAATGCTATTCAAAGTAGTGAAACTCTATTAGAAGACACGAGGGACTAAAACTGATGAAAAAATTACTTCGAAGACCAAAAATAGGTGAATTTTTTTAGACACAAACAAAAAAAAACAAATTCTATAGGGAGGAAAACCCTTAATTTTAAGTATGTCACTTATTATTTTAGCTCCCTCAAAAATATTTGTGAAAAGTTTAAATATTTAAAAAAAAAACTAATCATCAAATTCCTAATATAGGTTTTAACTTGAACATTCGAGTGTATATGGATCTCAAAAATGTATAGCAAATAAAATATAACAAGCTAATGCAAAATTTAGACAAAAACTTTAGACACATGAAGCAGGTTCTAAAGTTGGGAAATGACAAATCACAATTTATCATACAACACATTATCTAAAAAATTTCAAATAAAAGACTATTTTAAGATAGGAGGAGAAGCTAATAACCTGGAAAAATAATCCTTATCGTGAAAGATTACATGAACGTTATTCTTGTCTTACACACAAACTAAAGATAGAAAAGCCAAGAATAAAATTCTACCTATAAAAGCTAGCTCTCTTGAAATACAACACAATATTCATTTTAGAGAACAAAATAAAATGTCTAATCGTAGGACATGGACATTTATTATTGCATGTTCATCACTGTTGTGGACTTTTTCGTTAGCAACAAATATTGATTATGATGCAAATGCCATTATCATCAATGGAGAACGACGAATAATAATGTCTGGTGCAATCCACTATCCACGCAGCACTGCACAAATGTGGCCAGACCTGATAAAAAAGGCCAAGGATGGTGGTCTTGATGCCATTGAAACATATATATTTTGGGATCGTCATGAGCCTGCTCGTCGTAAATATGATTTTTCTGGAAATCTTGACTTTATCAAGTTTATAAAGAACATTCAAGAAGAAGGATTGTATGTTGTGTTGCGAATTGGTCCTTATGTATGTGCCGAATGGAACTATGGAGGTTTTCCAATGTGGTTACACAACTTGCCAGGGATTGAGCTAAGGACGGACAATGCAGTTTTTAAGAAGGAAATGAAAGTCTTCACAACAAAAATTGTGAGCATGTGCAAAGAAGCTGGGTTATTTGCACCACAAGGAGGACCGATTATTTTGGCTCAAATCGAGAATGAATATGATGACGTCATGGACAAGTATAAAGAATCTGGGAATGCATACATGAAATGGTGTGCACAAATGGCTGTCGCTCAAAATATTGGTGTTCCATGGATCATGTGCAAGCAAAAAAATGCTCCTGCACCCATGATCAACACTTGCAATGGGTATTACTGTGACGGATTCAAGCCAAACAATCCTAAGAGCCCCAAAATGTTTACTGAAAATTGGGTTGGTTGGTTCCAAAAATGGGGTGAAAGGAGGCCACACAGAACTGCTGAAGACGTAGCATTTTCAGTTGCGCGCTTCTTTCAAAATGGTGGTGTCCTCCAAAATTACTACATGTATCACGGAGGAACAAATTTTGGGCGAACAGCGGGTGGTCCATATATCACTACTGCTTATGATTATGATGCACCACTTGATGAATATGGTAACTTGAACCAACCAAAATGGGGACATCTTAAAGACCTCCATGCAGCCATAAAACTAGGAGAGAAGATTCTCACCAATGGAACAGTTACTTCGAAAGGATACGGATATTTAGTGGACTTGACTACTTATGAGAACAAAGCCTCAGGAGAAAAGTTTTGTTTCTTAAGTAATACTGACGGTTCCAGGGATGTTGAAGTTGATCTAGAACAAGATGGAAAGTACGACGTGCCTGCTTGGTCAGTATCTATTCTTCAAGATTGCAAGAAGGAGGTTTTTAACACTGCCAAAGTTAACTCCCAAACAACTGTTTATGTTAACAAGCCAGCTGTAGAAGGCAACTCGCTCACCTGGATATGGACATCAGATCCAGTGGAAGATGCCCTTCAGGGTAAAGGGAAATTTCAAGCATCTCAACTTTTGGAGCAAAAGGGAGTAACTGTAGATGCTAGTGACTACTTGTGGTACATGACCAAAGTTGTAATTAATGATACATCCTCATGGCAAAATGCAACTTTGAAAGTGAACACAACGGGCCATGTTCTTCACTCTTATGTTAATGGACAATATATTGGCGCACAATGGGGAACCTATGACAATCTTGGTTTTGTATATGAAAAGCCTGTTGAATTGAAACAAGGGACCAACGTTATAAGTTTATTAAGTGGTACAGTTGGGAATGCACATTATGGTGCATTCTTTGATATGAAGACTACAGGCATTGTTGGGGGTCCTGTGAAACTCGTTGCACAAAGCTCAAGCAATACTTTGGATTTATCAAAATCGAAATGGTCGTACAAGGTTGGGTTAAATGGAGAGACTAGAAGATTTTATGATCCCAAAAACCTTAATGGAGTTAAATGGAACACAAATGGTATTGATATTGGAAAGCCAATGACATGGTACAAGACCACCTTTAATACCCCTGATGGTAAAGATTCTATAGTCTTAGATTTACAAGGCCTTGGAAAAGGACAGGCTTGGGTTAATGGGCAAAGCATTGGGCGGTATTGGCCTACAATGATGGCCGACAAAAATGGATGCAGTGACACATGTGATTATAGAGGAAATTATGAGCCTAATAAATGTGTGAGTGGTTGTGGAGAACCGTCTCAGAGGTTTTACCATGTGCCGAGGTCATTCCTAAACGTTGACACCAACACATTGGTTTTGTTCGAGGAAATGGGTGGAAACCCCTTAAATGTGTCTGTCCAAACGGTTGTAGTTGGTTCTATCTGTGCAGTTGCAAATTATGGGAGAACTTTAGAACTTAGATGCCCCGATGGAAAAACTATTTCAGGAGTCCAATTTGCTAGCTATGGAGATCCTCAGGGGAAGTGCGGGTCATTCCAAAAAGGTGAATGGGAATCACACCGCAGTGTGGAAGTTGTCGAAAAAGCGTGCATAGGAAAACAATCATGTTCTATTAATGCGACGAGTTCCACATTTGGCATAAGAAAGGGTGGCACTGATGGTCAGCTAGCTGTGCAAATAGTTTGTGATGGAGCTAATCCAGAAGCTAGTCGTGTACTAGGTGTTCGAGGCTAGTTAGTGCTACTGCAAGAAGTCTTGCTTCTTGTGAAATACTATCATGTTATCCTCTCTCTCGTTGTATCTCTCATCTCAGACACATACACACTTATATATATATATATATATATATATATATATATATATATATATTATTCTTAATTTCTTGTTAAGTTGGTTCTACCTTTTATTTCCTCATTTATGGAAAACATTATTTTCTTGTGTTTAGGGTCGTGCCTGAGATTTTGGGTGCCTTGTGCGAAATTTGAATGTTGTGCCCTAATTTTATATACGTGCATTGTCTTTTACATAGCATAAAAAATTATGCTTCTATTGTCCGTAGCCCAATTCTGGATGACTACGTACAATTCTTTTCTAACATAGCACAACACCGCGAGCCACCTTTTCTTTCTATGGCCCTTGGTAAACCCAATCCGCTAACCTTGCGCTAGCGGGCAAACCTCATGGGGCCTAGGTAGAGGGATCATGACTTCACTTTCCCTAGTATGTTATATATATATATATATTGTTATACCCTAATTTTGCCCGGTCTTTTTATTATAATCGCTTTACCCCCGTGTCATAAACCTATAGCATTTCAAGCGCTGTTTTGTTTAAAGTCGGACCGGTTTGTCCAATTGGGCCTATGTTCAGTTTTGATTGGACTTGGCCCAATTTAATCATTCTCTTCCATTTTGACCCAAAGAAAAAAACAAACAATAGATCTGTCCATAGCAAATATAATCAAAAAAAACAATAAAAATTAATTTGCAAATGTTTACAATAATCCAAAAAAATCAAAAATTAAATTAATTTTAAAAATGCAAAATAATATAATCCGAAAATACAAAAAAATACATAAAAATGGAAAAAAGAGGCAAAAGAGGCGCCTCAGCCAAAAAAGAAAAACAGCAGCTGAAACCCTATTCCATTTCTTGCTCACCAAGCACCCATCTTCTCCAACCCAAGCCCAAGCATCTGAAAATGGAAACAAATATGGAGAAGGATCAGCAAAAACCCTTTTGTTTTACCTATATAAGCAAGCCTTGACACAGCAATTCAGGGAGAGAAAAAGTCACACAAAATTCAGAGCAAAATTAGGGTTTCATACTGAAACCCTAATCCCAAAGTTCCAAAAGATTCTTAAACAAAGAAAGACAGGAACAGCGGCAGGGAAGCAACAGTACGCAGTATCAGTGAGTAACAATAGTAAGAGAAGACTAAACCGAAGCTGGAGTAGAGGTTGGTTATCAATGTAAATTATTTTGTTTTATCAGAATAGGGTTGAAACTTGCTATTTTGTAGAAAACCATAATCGCAACTCGAACCAATAATGTGAAATCAGTGAGAACCCGAATCTGAAAAATGCACGTATGAATTAAAAATCTTTTTTTTTCAGTTTCACGTTTCTATTAGGAAGCACTTTGAACAGACTAGGGTGTGAAAAAGAGGTGAACAAAATAGGTTATAATTAGGTTTGCAAATAAGTTAGATCCTCTCTGAAAAATCACGAACAGAATAGTTCGAATACAATTAAATTAGGGTTTTAATTTTCTGAAATAGCTGCTAATTGAGATAGGAGTCAGTTGCTAAAAAAACTAGGGTTTAGAAGTTTTAAAATCAGAATTGTAATATAAATAGGAAGCCAAAAATCAGAACAGAATAGGAAAGAAGAAAGAACAGAATCGAAAAACAAAAAACAACAAAATGGAGTAAAACTCACCTCAGGCCACCGCAGACGGTGGTCGCACGCCGTGAACCGTCGCCATGGCTCCGCCGGCGTCGCTTTCGTCTCCCCTTACCGTCGCGTATTGTCATCATTCCCCCAGCGTCGTACCTCTCACCGTCGTCGTTTCACCGTCGTCAAACTACCGGCGCATCAACGCCCCTTCGCGCCACCTCTGACGAAAAAACCATCGCCGTGGACACGCCACCACCATCGTGAGCTCCTTTTGCTGCGAGCCCCAGTAGTGGTGTCCATCACCGTTGCCAAGACTGCCGTCACGGCGCCTTCCCCACCACCGTCACCATCGCACCCCCTCCGTCGGAGTCTCTCTCTCTCTCTCTCCATCTCGCCTCTTCCCCTTTCGCATCTCTCTTCCTCCGTTCATCTCTCTCCCCAATTTCTGGTGTGAAACTCTCCCTCTCTCACCAGAAATTTTTCACTCTCTCTCGAATGAATATTGAAACGGCGCTGAGGTAGGGGGGTAAGGGATTAGGGTTCTGAAATTAATCTTGTTTCCTTTTAAACCCTTACTTCATTTACTTATTAATATTCTTTAATAAAAGGATCAGATCATTGTTTACACCCCCCCTCAGCTAACAACGCACATCCCCTGTCCATAAGACCTTATTTCGCAGCCCATTAGCCCAACAGCCCGGACCACCGATAGTTACACCCTTTGTTTTAACAATACAGCCCCTCTGTTATTTAATTACATCTCTTTTTACGACTACACCCCATCTTCGTTCCCTTTTTCATATTTTCTACAAGCTAACAATTTCTTTCACGAACCTACATTTTCCTAAAAAAAATAAATACATTTCCTCCAAAAAACATAAATAAGGGACTAAATCGACTGTACAGTCAGATTAGTCTGCTTTTTAGGTCACTAATGAACCGTTACGGATCATGACCTAAAATCCCTATTTAAAACAAACAATTTCTAAATAAACACAAAGACATTTCCTTCCACAAATCAAATTTTCAAAATAGGGGATTAAGTCGACTGTACAGTCGGGTTAGTCGGCGTTCTAGGGGAAATGAGCCATACGGCCTAGGAATCCTAAAATCCCTATTCCAATAAAATCAAACCAACACACTTCAAACCATTTTCCAAACCCCAAAAACTCTATTTTCACAAAGTAGGGGACTAAGCTGACTGTACAGACAGGTTAGTCATCGTTTTAGGACAAATGAACTGATCACTCAGGAGTCCTAAGATCCCTATATTAAAAAATACCAACCAACAAACATTTTTCTACCCAAGAACTACGTGTGATTTGATTCTCTACCAAGAGATACGTAGGAGCAGATGGGGGCCCACATCTGTCAATTGCACTAATAAAAAATCTTTTTAGTCTTTTCCAAAATAATCATTTTCTTAAATAAAATATCAAATTTTCTTCATTCTTTTTAATTCACAATAAAAGGGTAAAAATAAATGTTTTCAAAATTAACTCCCGCTTCTACAACTAATTAGCAGGTAACCTTCCTTAGGAAGGATGTCGTGGGGTGCTAATACCTTCCCCACGCATAACCGACTCCCGAACCCTAATCTGGTCTCAAGGACCCTTATCCATTCAAAAAGGGATTTTCCAATATTTGCCCTCAAACTAAACTTTGGTGGCGGCTTCATTTTTGAACCTTCGAGGAATCCTCGCCCGGATTTTTCGGTCGCTACAGCTGGCGACTTCACTGGGGATCTTAGAGAGTCAAACCTAGTCTAATTAGTTGTAGGATTAGTTATTAATTAAATGTTCTATTTTACCCTTCCCTTTCATCTTTTATTCTTGTTGCATGTTATGTATTTATGTGATATGTAAACCTTAGGATAGAAGACCACTTTTTTGTATATGTATTTGTCTGTTTTGCAGCTTGGGGGGTATTATTGACATTTTGCTCCTTTACACACTCCACTATCACACTTTTGCACACACGTGAGAATAGTCCTATACCCGGACTGGAGAATAACCTAAGTTAGAACGAGACTGCGTAGTGATGGCCTACTGGATGTGCGTCCTGTTGGGTGGTCACGAAAGTCTCACCTAGAGTTTGGTCCCTCTTGAGAATGCTGGCACTTCTAATAGCTTGCCTATTGTTGTTGATCAGTGTTCTTAATTGGGGTCGTTGGCTCTAGGAACCTTATGTAGGACTCTTTAGAGCTACCCTTTGAAAGGCTCACGTAACAAACAAGCCCTAGACCTATTCTCTAAGGAACCCTCGTAGGACACAAAGGAGCCTCATACCCCTGCATTCAAAAAAACACCGATACATTTTTCCGGTCTTAAAAAAAAATAATCCGAAAATCATATGTTATTTTGGCAAATTAATTTTTAGCATACCTCATGCATTTTTACCTTTCCCTTTTGCATGGCATAAAAAAAAATTTATTGCACATTAACATTTCATTCTTCATGCATTTCCACGACCGCCGGGGAATTGTAGGACTTTCTTTCTGACAAGATGGATCAAACAGTTGCATTAATAAAATAAGTTTTTTTCAGTTCTGCGTCAAATAGAAACTTACAATTTCCCCAGCGTAACACGAAATCATACATTTGCATTTCATGCACATTCATCAGTCCATTCATGTACTTACGAAAAAAGAAAAATTGAAAAAATAAACAGAGAGTAAAAGGGCAAGCTGGTTCATCAACTTCGCTACCGGACTCGTTCTCAAACAAGAAAAATGGCCGAAGAGGATAATCAGACTCTGAGAGAAGACATTGCAAAGCTGAAGGCTCAAATGAGCGAGATGATGGTATTGAGAGATCAAATGACCGAGATGATGGCGCTGAAAGATCAAATGTATGAATTCGTGAAACTCCTCGAGAGAAGAAATGCAGATGAAAGTGCTTCGGCAGGGAATACTGAGAACAATGCTTCGAACCTTCCTCCTCCTCCCAGCTCCGAGACTCCACACACCGCTGGAGTGAACATCCAGAGCTACCAATGGCCCCCTTACGGTCTCCCAGCCGGTTACGCTCCTCCTACCAACGAAGTCAATCCAGAGGGAGGACCTTCGGGAGTCGCTGGACTTTCAACTCTAAATACAAATGCAGAAATACCGCGAGCTCACTTCTCAAGTCCTAGGACTGCACCACAGGTCATTCCACAGGGTTATACTCCGTCACCAGTAGTAATTCATCATGCTCCTACACCGAACTCCGCTGCAATGCCAATGGTTCCTCCCCACTACAACATGAGAGGACCCTCTCATAACTACTCAATGGAGGACTCTCAGCCCGAGGACAAATATCAGATACTAGAAGAGCGCCTGAGAGCAATTGAAGGATCCAATGTCGGTGCAAGGGATGCATATGATCTGTGTCTCGTCCCTAATGTGATTATCCCACCCAAGTTCAAAGTGCCCGACTTTAACAAATACAGAGGGGTAACTTGTCCCGCTAGCCATCTGACTATGTATTGTAGAAGAATGGCCGCATTTGCACACGACGACAAACTGCTCGTCCATTACTTTCAGGACAGCTTGACCGGGGCAGCCTCAAGCTGGTACATGCAGTTGGAACGCACCCACATTCGATGTTGGAAAGATCTGGCCGACGCTTTCTTAAAGCAGTACAAATACAACATCGATATGGCTCCTGATAGAGCACAGCTGCAGAATATGGTGAAAAGAAACAACGAATCATTCAACGAGTACGCTCAACGCTGGAGAGGGTTAGCAGCGCAAGTAGCCCCACCTTTGCTAGAGAAAGAGATGGTATCCATGTTCATAGATACGTTGCAATCACCCTTCTATGACAGATTAATTGGGAGTATATCCTCTAACTTCTCAGACATGATCACCATAGGGGAAAGGTTGGAAAGCGGAATGAGAAACGGGAAAATATCTTACAGTTCAGCCGAAACCAATAACCCAAGGAAGCCCTTCGCAGGATTTGTCAGAGGTAAGGAAGGGGAAACCAACTCCATAACAAGATCAGTGAAAGCCTCTTACACTTCAAAAAACCATCCTCGAGCCCTGCACCTCTCTACCCAAACCACTAAAAGCCATAAACCACCAAATTACCCAGAAAGGAGACATGTACAGTTTGATCCAATTCCCGCATCCTACTCAGATCTGTTCGACCACCTCACTAGTCACAACCTAATCTCCCCCCGCCCGATGAGGCCCATTGAACCTCCTTTCCCGAGAGGCTATGACCCGAATGCCACATGCGAATTTCACGCAGGCGCAATTGGGCATTCAGTAGAAAACTGCAAGGCACTGAAACATGTGGTTCAGGATCTGATCGAATCCAAATGGTTGAGCTTCAATGAGGATGCTCCGAACGGAGGCGCTAACTTTTTGCCAGGGGCATGAGGAGTCATCTGTCAATGCTTTTGAAGGCGATCAAAGGGCTAAAAACAACATCATCAACCTTGTGCGCCTTTGTCCTACACTTGAAGCACTTATGAATTGGGAGATTGTTGATTTTCTTGTGATTTTCGGTTCAAAGTAATGTTACGTAATGCAAATCCTATGGCTTCGCCCAAAGCCTTAGGACATTTCAATAAGGGCATGCATGTTTCTCTCCAGTATCAATATTAATAAAATAGCATTTTGAATTCTCCGATAAATTCCTTTTTACTCATTTGCTCGCTTTACTTTTTCTTTTATGCTTCTTCAATTTCTACTAATGCAGACTTAAATAACTTGTCCTTGAAAATAACGTCGGTAATTCATGTCATAACTTTGATCGCCCCATTAATCAAACCAAGGAATATGTTGAAGATAAGTGGGAAACTCTTCCAGAGGTAATGATAATAACAGAACAAAAGGATAAAGTAACCCATCCTCGCGTGGAATCAAATGAAATGATTAACTTGGGCACAGAAGAAGATAAAAAGGTGTTAAAATTAACATCACACCCAAAGGATAGCAAATCAAGAAAGTTCGCTTACATCACCTTGTCTGACATAAGACGTCCACTGGTATAACAAATCCGTGATTGTCAATAAACATGGTCTGCCGTTACGGCTTTCCTAAAAAATATCGTCACAGACAGTGGTGAAAGGGCTACGCAAGGACTCCAAGTCGAGCATCATGATCCCTTCCCATACCGCCCAAAAAAATGGGGTAGTTGCGACAACAAACAAAGAATATCAGGGATGATAGTGACATTTCACCTTACATGGAGATCAGACCTTGTTCATACTTCAACAGGGGCAACCCCGTTCGATGGGAGTAGTACTTCCGTTAACCTCACCAAATACAAGAACGGTGGTCCTATGTCATATCAGAAAAGAATAAAGAAAATTTAACAAGAAAAGAATAAAGAAAACCTAACAGAAGAAAGTCTTTCCTCAACAATTTTAAGGAGACTTGGTGCCCAAGAAAGTCATACCCAAAAGGATTCCCGCAGGAGATGGACCTCGAACTATAAAGGACCTTACATGGTAAAGAAATCATTATCTGGAAGAGCCTTAATTCTCACAAAAATGGACGGGGAAGACCTCCCACTCCCGGTGAACTATGCCTAAAAAAAAAAAGAGTATAGAAAAAAGAGAAAGATGAGCCAAGCAAAAATAAGCTCGCTAGGTTGAAAACCCGGAAAGGCGGCCTAGGCAAAAGTTAGAGCGACCCGGTGGATTGAAAATCCAAAAGGGACAATCCAGGCAAAAATTAGGGTCAAGAAGTTGGACTAAACAAACATTGGGGCAATCAACACTTCCAAAGGTCAGATGATGAGTGATCAAGGTCGTGAGCATGGGTGGCCGGCACCGTTACTTCAAGGGCACTAATCACCGAGAAGTCTGCTTAGTATTTTAGCTTTTCTATTCTTTCAATGAAATTCCTGACGTAATCTTAAGTCGGTGTGCCTTCTGCACATTTGGCCTCCAATGTCAATATCAAACACCTTCCTTTCTTTTTACTTCCGTCTATTTTTGAAATGATGTTTTGTGATAATTGATACTGAGTTGAGAAACATGTGGCATAATCAAAAGCATTACAACCATTACGAAATTTCCGAGAATCACAGAAGAGATATAGTCTTTCATTAAAAAAAACCTATAAGGAGGAAAGGAACCGCGGGAATAGAACAATAAATGCGCGATCATCTCAAATGATAAGTCCCAGTCATCCGCAATTGACTTAGCAGTACGAATGCACGTGATAGCCTCATGCCGGAAGTCCTGCGAGTTGAAGGACCAGCAAAAAGAGAAGCCCAAAAAGAAAAGCAAAAAAAGAGAGACCAAAAAAGGCAACCAAAAAAAAAAAGCCAAAAGAAAAATCATCCACATTCCATCATGCATTCACATATGTTTCATTCATCCCATCGGACACCTACCATTTCACACACCTATATTGCACGCATGCATCATTCATCGCATTTTTAGACATGCCAAGTATAGATAGCTTTTCCCTTGTCAGGTAAATGCATTCATTAGGTATGTGTTAGAGAAGTACGCCATGTGTCAAACCCAGTAGTTTGTTTCCTCAAAGTCAGTGCTCCAAGCACCGGTCTCGTATCACAATTCAGACCCTCGGACCCCAGCAGTCCCTCGCAGCCCCAGTGCTGTCTTAATTTAGACCTCCAATGGTCATTCATTCTAGATCGCACGTCGCGTTATCGAGCAACCGACGGATCATCCGACCCCAGGTCCATCAGTTCAGTTCGACCCAGTATGTCAAAGCAACGACTTCGAACTCTACCCTCAAGATCATTATGTCGCCACTGAGCGCGACGGATCATCCGACCCCAGGTCCTTCAGACTAGCTGTGTCAG
Source organism: Astragalus membranaceus (assembly GCA_039519185.1). Classification (NCBI taxonomy): domain Eukaryota; kingdom Viridiplantae; phylum Streptophyta; class Magnoliopsida; order Fabales; family Fabaceae; genus Astragalus; species Astragalus membranaceus. The sequence goes on along the minus strand of CM076847.1, from coordinate 103,134,468 downwards.
CCTAAGACATGGTGGACGTCCTTGGAGGTGAGCAAATTAGGTCAACGACCTGATCTTGCCCCTCCGGCCGCTCGAAAAAGGCCACCCCCGAGCATACCATTTTACTAGTACCATTGCTAGTTTATGCTCTTTTGTACCCCCAGTGGTCCCTCAAAGCCCCAGTGCACCTTCGGACCCCAATTGGTCCTTTAGGGTTTAGGCAACCCCTTAGAGCCCAAATGCTCTTTTAGAGCCCCAGTGCTCCGCCAGATCCCCAGTGATCATTTCTTTTTTTTTTCTTCTCGATTAACACGCCAAGTGTTAATCATTCCTTGTTTCCCTAACTCATCTTCCCCCTAAACAGACAAAATTAGCGTCTAATCTATCTTTATTTGTATTTCTACTGCGAAAATCTGAACACCATTCACATTTTCTAGTAAAATATAAATAAAGAGGGGCAGCTGTTATACCCTAATTTTGCCCGGTCTTTTTATTATAATCGCTTTACCCCCGTGTCATAAACCTATAGCATTTCAAGCGCTGTTTTGTTTAAAGTCGGACCGGTTTGTCCAATTGGGCCTATGTTCAGTTTTGATTGGACTTGGCCCAATTTAATCATTCTCTTCCATTTTGACCCAAAGAAAAAAACAAACAATAGATCTGTCCATAGCAAATATAATAAAAAAAAACAATAAAAATTAATTTGCAAATGTTTACAATAATCCAAAAAAATCAAAAATTAAATTAATTTTAAAAATGCAAAATAATATAATCCGAAAATACAAAAAAATACATAAAAATGGAAAAAAGAGGCAAAAGAGGCGCCTCAGCCAAAAAAGAAAAACAGCAGCTGAAACCCTATTCCATTTCTTGCTCACCAAGCACCCATCTTCTCCAACCCAAGCCCAAGCATCTGAAAATGGAAACAAATATGGAGAAGGATCAGCAAAAACCCTTTTGTTTTACCTATATAAGCAAGCCTTGACACAGCAATTCAGGGAGAGAAAAAGTCACACAAAATTCAGAGCAAAATTAGGGTTTCATACTGAAACCCTAATCCCAAAGTTCCAAAAGATTCTTAAACAAAGAAAGACAGGAACAGCGGCAGGGAAGCAACAGTACGCAGTATCAGTGAGTAACAATAGTAAGAGAAGACTAAACCGAAGCTGGAGTAGAGGTTGGTTATCAATGTAAATTATTTTGTTTTATCAGAATAGGGTTGAAACTTGCTATTTTGTAGAAAACCATAATCGCAACTCGAACCAATAATGTGAAATCAGTGAGAACCCGAATCTGAAAAATGCACGTATGAATTAAAAATCTTTTTTTTTCAGTTTCACGTTTCTATTAGGAAGCACTTTGAACAGACTAGGGTGTGAAAAAGAGGTGAACAAAATAGGTTATAATTAGGTTTGCAAATAAGTTAGATCCTCTCTGAAAAATCACGAACAGAATAGTTCGAATACAATTAAATTAGGGTTTTAATTTTCTGAAATAGCTGCTAATTGAGATAGGAGTCAGTTGCTAAAAAAACTAGGGTTTAGAAGTTTTAAAATCAGAATTGTAATATAAATAGGAAGCCAAAAATCAGAACAGAATAGGAAAGAAGAAAGAACAGAATCGAAAAACAAAAAACAACAAAATGGAGTAAAACTCACCTCAGGCCACCGCAGACGGTGGTCGCACGCCGTGAACCGTCGTCATGGCTCCGCCGGCGTCGCTTTCGTCTCCCCTTACCGTCGCGTATTGTCATCATTCCCCCAGCGTCGTACCTCTCACCGTCGTCGTTTCACCGTCGTCAAACTACCGGCGCATCAACGCCCCTTCGCGCCACCTCTGACGAAAAAACCATCGCCGTGGACACGCCACCACCATCGTGAGCTCCTTTTGCTGCAAGCCCCAGTAGTGGTGTCCATCACCGTTGCCAAGACTGCCGTCACGGCGCCTTCCCCACCACCGTCACCATCGCACCCCCTCCGTCGGAGTCTCTCTCTCTCTCTCTCTCCATCTCGCCTCTTCCCCTTTCGCATATCTCTTCCTCCGTTCATCTCTCTCCCCAATTTCTGGTGTGAAACTCTCCCTCTCTCACCAGAAATTTTTCACTCTCTCTCGAATGAATATTGAAACGGCGCTGAGGTAGGGGGGTAAGGGATTAGGGTTCTGAAATTAATCTTGTTTCCTTTTAAACCCTTACTTCATTTACTTATTAATATTCTTTAATAAAAGGATCAGATCATTGTTTACACCCCCCCTCAGCTAACAACGCACATCCCCTGTCCATAAGACCTTATTTCGCAGCCCATTAGCCCAACAGCCCGGACCACCAATAGTTACACCCTTTGTTTTAACAATACAGCCCCTCTGTTATTTAATTACATCTCTTTTTACGACTACACCCCATCTTCGTTCCCTTTTTCATATTTTCTACAAGCTAACAATTTCTTTCACGAACCTACATTTTCCTAAAAAAAATAAATACATTTCCTCCAAAAAACATAAATAAGGGACTAAATCGACTGTACAGTCAGATTAGTCTGCTTTTTAGGTCACTAATGAACCGTTACGGATCATGACCTAAAATCCCTATTTAAAACAAACAATTTCTAAATAAACACAAAGACATTTCCTTCCACAAATCAAGTTTTCAAAATAGGGGATTAAGTCGACTGTACAGTCGGGTTAGTCGGCGTTCTAGGGGAAATGAGCCATACGGCCCAGGAATCCTAAAATCCCTATTCCAATAAAATCAAACCAACACACTTCAAACCATTTTCCAAACCACAAAAACTCTATTTTCACAAAGTAGGGGACTAAGCTGACTGTACAGACAGGTTAGTCATCGTTTTAGGACAAATGAACTGATCACTCAGGAGTCCTAAGATCCCTATATTAAAGAATACCAACCAACAAACATTTTTCTACCCAAGAACTACGTGTGATTTGATTCTCTACCAAGAGATACGTAGGAGCAGATGGGGGCCCACATCTGTCAATTGCACTAATAAAAAATCTTTTTAGTCTTTTCCAAAATAATCATTTTCTTAAATAAAATATCAAATTTTCTTCATTCTTTTTAATTCACAATAAAAGGGTAAAAATAAATGTTTTCAAAATTAACTCCCGCTTCTACAACTAATTAGCAGGTAACCTTCCTTAGGAAGGATGTCGTGGGGTGCTAATACCTTCCCCACGCATAACCGACTCCCGAACCCTAATCTGGTCTCAAGGACCCTTATCCATTCAAAAAGGGATTTTCCAATATTTGCCCTCAAACTAAACTTTGGTGGCGGCTTCATTTTTGAACCTTCGAGGAATCCTCGCCCGGATTTTTCGGTCGCTGCATATATATATATATATATAATTATACATACCATGTGACATCCCCAATTTAGCTAATTTCATTTATTGAAATTAGCAAGAGGTCAAGATAATTAATTATCATAATTGATTAAGTGAATTATGTTGTACTTGTGTGCTAAAATATATTAGTACTTGAATTGTTGATTGATTGGTGAGCTAATTGGGATTTTAAGCGAAAATACTAGGATAAGGGAATTTCCGTCTTTTCCACCCATTAATGAGTTTCAGCTAAACCATCTTTCACTAAACACAACTTTATGCAATATGTGATTATTGTATAAATTATTGATTAGTTATGGAATTAGAATTGAATTAAGTAGAGTTTAGGAGATAATTGGTAAGCTAGGGGTATTATGGTCATTTCACCCAAATAAATGAATTGCCCTCAGCTGAGCCCTGTATCTCACTCTCTTTAAGTCAGCCAAACACACTCTAATTCTGAGTTTGAAAAATTTCAGAAAATAGAGAGGAGAGCCGTGAGAGGGAGAGGAAGAAAAAAGGGAGGGAACTTCCTCCATTCTTGATGCATGTTCTCCTTCCTTGCACCATTAGAATCAGCCTATCACCCTCTACCTAGTGACACCTGAATCATCATCCACTTCTCCACCAATCTCAGTTTACCATTTTCAAACTTGCTAGCTCAAAGTCACCAAAAATGGAGTTTTGGAGTATTCCAAGCCTAGCATGTGGAGCCTAGAGCAAGATTAGGACACTTGGGTAGCCACATTGTTGTTTCAGAACCTGGAAGTGATGCTTAGGAGCTGTTGGGGGTCGTGATTTGAACATCTTTGGAGCTGGAGTTCGTGGTCCTTGGTGATAGGAGTTGAAGTTTCAAAATTCACAGCAAACTCTGTCTATAAAACCGTATGACCACTTGTGGTAAATCCTTCGTAACTCCTTCCACTGTCATCCGCTGAATGTGATTTAAATTCTTTAGAAACTAGACACGAAACTCTTCAATTTAGGCACAAGAATCACCTGATTTGACTGAGTATTGAGGGAGAAAATTTAGTTACAAATTTCACCTTTGTAATAGTAACGATTTTTATAATCAGTCAGTGTGTTTTAGCCATAACTCCCTGAATACTCGTCATATCAGTGTAGAGCTTGAACCATATGAAAGTAGAAAAAATTATCTACACATTAGGAACTGTTTTGGCTAGTTTTGATTAAGAATTGAATTAGTTATGTCAGTTGCAAAACAACTTACAGATGCTGTCAAACCAACTTTCGAGTTAGTTGCCACGTTTCTAAGAGTCGGGGTTAGATCGAGATAGAAAGGAACTTGCATTGAGGATTGAGGTGCATTTGGATGAGGTTCAGTAGCTTGTGGCACTGGAGTTAGTTTTGGGAGTGATTTCGAGTTCGTGGGAACATCGGAGTCGAATCGGGGATCGTTCGTGTGGTTACGGAGTTAATGGCATTTCATAGATTCTTGGTTGTACGTGATTTTCATCACGAATGGTGAGTTCTATACTCGCTTAGGAAAATGTTTCGAAACGATAATCGTGCATTTTGGTTCTACTTTCAACTCGTCGTATTTTTGTGTTAGAAACCGTATTTCGAATTCTTGATGTTTGATGTGCTGAAATTGTGATAATTATATGATTGTTGGAATGTGATTGCTATGACTATTTATGCTGGTTATGTGCTGATTTGGACTGAACGGGATGGCCATATTATGAAAAAACAGCAATTCTGTGTTACTGATGAACACGCACGGGTCGTGCGCCCTAGGGCACGGACCGTGCGTACTCTTCGCAAACTGTGTTTCAAAAACTTTGGAAACACGCACGGGTCGTGCGCCTCTGGAGCACGGACCGTGCGTGTACTTCTGTTACCCAACCTCAAAACGCGTCTTAGGCCATTCCGAACGGTTCCAATTGCATTCTAATCCCTTCCCCAATGTTATATAATGATAAAACAACCTCAATTCATTGGACTGGCTTAGGTTTGGATTGAATTGGGGAAGAATTTCCTAAATTATAATAGATGTTATATGGATTGGTTAAAACCAAGCAAATAAGTGATCTTCCCCTTTGTAGATGGGTTAAAACATTGTTTTAGTGATAGCGAGTGAGAAATTATAACATACGCTAATCAAACGGACTTGGTGTTCCGCTAGGGTTTTGGTAACCGCTTATATGTGAATTTAATGAAACGGACTTGGTGTTCCGCTACGGTTTTGGTAACCGCTTAATAATTAGTTATTCGAGGTGACGACCCCTACGAGATAGCACACTAGGGGAGGGAAGTCATGATTTCCATAACCTAGGCTCCTCATTGTTTGCCCACCAGTAAGAGTGGATTGGGTTCACCAAAATTCGATAAAGAAACCGAATAAGGTGACTTGCAGTGTTGTGTTAGTACGAATGTTTTTATAGCTATCCAGGCTTGGGCTACGAATGAAAATGATGCATAATGAACCGTTAGTGTTAGTGACGGGTCTCGATAGGACTCACTGAGATAATGTTTATCTCACCCTTTAATGTTGTTGTTTTTCAGAGAAACAGGAAAAGTCGAAAGCAGTGAAACATGGCTAGGTGATGTTCCGCATGATGATGTTGAAAACTAGCTAGCTGCTTATGTTATTTCATTTTGAGAACGTCGAATATATGACGTGTACTTGTACTCAAAGTTGTATATCGGTTTTCTGCTTTATTTCTGTATTTGGATATTGAACTCTAGGTTTGAGGCGAGGACGTCTAGTGAGGAAACTTATGTTAATTATGTACTTCGGTTTGAAGTTTTAAATGCGAGTGGTACTTTGACATGTTTAATCAAAGTTTTAGTATTCTTCAATGTTCATAAAACAGGAATAACACTCTGATGTATGCTATGAAAGTATATCTTGGTAATTTCTACAAGTTAGAAATATCGGGGGTGTTACATACCATTTATCTTTACATTAGATAATTAACTTAACTTAACTTTCATGAACAAAAAAGAGTTACATTCCATCTTATCATTATTGAAACATTAACCTCAACCTCAACCTCAAGGGACATATAGTCCATTTAGTCATTTCATGACATTACCTCACTCGTGGTTACTAACATTTTTCATTGAAATATGGGCTAGCAATGTTTTAACCAATCTTTAAGGGAAACCATCACTTATTTACTTTGATTTAACCAATCCATTTCACCTAACTTGTAACATAGGGAAACTTTCATAATTCAATCCATACATAAGTAATTTCAATAGATTACGGTTATTTTATCAATACATAGGGTTGGGGAAGGGTTTACAATGGGTTTGGAATCAATTAGAAAGGCTTTGGACACTTTTTGAATTTGAGGACAGAGACATACACACAACCCGTGCTGAAAGGCGCACGGTCCGTGCGCGAAATGGAACTCTGCGAGCAGTGTAACAGAAGGAAGCGCACGACCTGTGCGCATTGCATGGTCCGTGCCTGTTACAAAGGCTTGCAAAAACACCATTTCGTGTCTAGACTTCGTTCCGATCGATTCCTAACTCATCAACCTTCAATAACAACACTTCATTCAGTCCATTCTATCAACAAAACATCAATCATTCATCAAGCAATCATCACAATCGAAACACCAATATGCATAGTTTCACAAATACGGTTTTTAACTTGATATTTCAAAAACGAAATGAGATGCATACTGACTCAGTGACATGCAAAGGTATCATCCAAAAACAAAAACCCTAAGCAGAGTAAAACTAGCCTAATGTGATGAGTATCACAAACAACACAGCAAATATATGTAGTTTAGGAACTCCAAGTGCACCAAACAAGCTCCCCAACACTCCAAAATCCTCTAGCTAAACCCCCAACTCGAATCCAGCTACTCAGTAGCCAAACCTTCACTCAAATGCTATAAAACTACAATGTAGGTTCTGAAATGTTCTAACAACCGTAATGGAAGAAGGAAAACTCCATGTTCAACTAGTTGAAGCTTGAGGTTTGAATACGGTGATTTGAAGAGGAGGATAATGTGGTTGATGAAATTGGTATCAATAGGAAGGGAATGAAGAGCTGAGTTTAATGGTGCCAAGAAGGAAAACATGCATCATGATCTGGACCTCATGCCTTCACTTCTCCTCTTCGCGACTTCCTTTCTCTCTCAAGCTCTCTTTTTCTAATTTTTCTGTTTGTGGTTCTTTTTGATTTCAGCAGCATGTGTGTTGTTATGTTTTTGTGTTGGTGGGTGAGTGAGTGGCTGACTCAAGTGACCAACTGAGGGCTCACTTGAACATGGAAAGGACAGTTTTACCCCTAAGTGTCCAACACTCTACACTCCCACTTAATTCATCTCTAATCATACTATTACTCTTATTGTTCATAAAACATGTAATTAGTAAATAAATTAGCTATCATATATAATCAATCACGCTAAATTATTTAAATTAGCAAATCAAATTAATATGGCTTCAAGCTAATTTTTAAACTACAAAATTAGCCAATTGGGGATGTTACATGTATATTGCAAAATCTACGAAGAGTAACTAAATTTAGTAGGTCTCACACTTTATCCTTCCTTCTCACAAATAGGAAGAAAGAAGAGAGAGATCCGCATTTTTTCCTTCTTTTTTTTTTCATTTTCTTTCATCACTAGATTATTTTGAGACCCAGTGGGTGATAATCGATAATGCTAGTTACATATGGTTGTGTGGATAGTGGGTTTGCACAACTGTCCTCTTTATAGAATTAGAATGGTCCGGATGAACTTAAATAATATTAATTAAAAATGAATATTTTAATCAATTTAGTTAAATAATGAAGTATTAAAATGGCGTGGTTTTTTCACTCAATATGTAACATCCCCAAAATAATTAATAGAATTATTTGGATGTTAACCCAATTGAATTATTTTAGTACTTGTCTGGTAAATTTATTGAGTGCTAAAATTAATTATTGGTTGTCTTAGGATCGTTAACCGGTTAATTCGGGGTAAGGACGATTTGGAAACAAAATTAGAGATTAAGGGCAATGTGGTCATTTGACCACATTACCACTTAATATATAAGAAAAGAAAAGAAATGAATTAAAAGAAAGAAAGAAAGGAAGCGAGTGAGAGAGAGAGAGAGAGAGAGAGAGAGAGAGAGAGAGAGAGAGAGAGAGAGAGAGAGAGAGAGAGAGAGAGAGAGAGAGAGAGAGAGAGAGAGAGAGAGAGAGAGAGAGAGAGAGAGAGAGAGAGAGAGAGAGAGAGAGAGAGAGAGAGAGAGAGAGAGAGAGAGAGAGAGAGAGAGAGATAGAGAGAGAGAGAGAGAGAGAGAAGAAAAAAAGAAGAAATATGAGTTTTATGGAAGAAGAGGAAAAATGGGGCACCAAGGTTCTTCAAAACGTCTTCCCTCCAACACGAAAAATGATCACATTTTCTTCCTCTTCAATTTGATACAAACATCACAACATATGATCCACTCTCCCTCAATTCACCATTTTCGATTTTAAGAGGAAAAGGGAGGTTTTTGTGGTTCAAGCTCAAAGGAAAGCTTAGGATGACGTTTAGGAGCGAGCTCAAGGTGGATTATGCGAATATTGAAGTCCGATTTGGGGTTTTTGAAGAATCAAGAGGTTAGGGTTCAAATTGGGGGTTTTGTGTGAATAGTGATTGAAGGTTGAAGATGATGAATAGTGTTTGATGATTCAAGGATGAGTAGGAACGAACCCGAAGCGTATTGAGTGCGGAACGAAGTTAAATTTCGAGAATTGGAAGTTGGTTGGTGATTAGGGTTCGAATGGCGGGATTTCGAGGAATTCGGTATTTCGGTCAAAAAGATGTCTCGTGATCGAGTGGAAAGCCTTGGGAGTGGATATGGATGTCGCCGGAACGTGGAGTTGATTCGGGGAGCGTTCGTGTGCTTATGACGGAAAAGAAATTTCGCGGAAAGTCTCGGCTATTTGTGATTTTCATCACAATCGGTGAGTTTTACTCACGCTTAGGATTATTTCGTTTTACAATTAATTTTACGTTGATTGATTTCGAAAGATTTTGAGTTGAAAATCGTTATTTCGAAATATATCGTATTTTGATAAAATTCGTTTACGTTGAGTTTTTGATTGAATTGATTGATTGTGTGATGTGGATTGGACCTGTTTTTATGGTTGTTTGAACTGTTTTCAATCGGAACAAGAATCAGAATTGAGCGGAATAGCGGATTTCGCGAGAAAACACAAAATCTGTATTTCTAAGCAGACCGTCGCGTCGCGACCCATCATAAAAAAGTTGCAACGAAATATTTCTGATACTTTTCGCGTCGCAACGGAAGCAGTTCGCGTCGCGACGCTTTGCAGTTTTTCAGCAACTGTACACAGGTTTTGTTTTCGCGATAACTTTTGATCCGGGAACCCGATTGAGGTGTTCTAAGATGCGTTTGAAAGCTTATTCAGAGGCCTAACTGAATATACAATTTAAAAGGTAAAATGAACTGTTTTTGAAGTTATAAACGGTTTTAAAAGCGGCGAATTAGTATGCGAGAGCAAACATAGATTGTGTTTATGATACGAACTAAATGTTCAACTATCGGTCTAATGTAAATGAACTAAATGTTCTTGTGAAAGTAGATATATATATATATATATATATATATATATATATATTATATCGAGTTTGGGTGACGACCCATGGGGCTAACATACTAGGCGGGGTAGTCATGCACCCTTACCCTAGGCCCTGTGCCATTATGGAAAGTACTATTGGTAAGAGGGTTCGCCGGGTTTGTAGCGTTCGCACAGTCGGTGTTTTGTTAAGTTGTTTGTTGTGCGATTCACCGGGTTTGTAGCGTTCGCGCAGTCGGTGTCGTGCTGAGTTATAACAGGTTTGCCGGGTTTGTAGCGCTCGTGCAGTCGGTAATCTGTTAAAAGTTATATAATGCGGTTCATCGGGTTTGTAGCGTTTGCGCAGTCGGTGCCTTGTTAAGTTAAAACCAGGATTCACAATTGGACCGAGAGTGTTAGTAGGGGTCTCGGTAGAACTCACTAGATTGTATCTCATTGTTTATATGTTGTTGTTTTACAGAGAAACGGGAAAAGTGGAGATCCAACAGGCACGAGTAGGTGGTGTTCGGATGGTTGCTGATGACTTAGCTTTTATGCTTAAGTTTATGTTTCCCTTGTTATCTTTGTATCACAACTTTATGTCGTTACCGGATGGTCGAGTTCTGTATTTTGTTTCCGCTTTCTTGTATGATATTGAACACTGTAGTTCACTGATGGTTTATGGTCAGAGAACCGACATGGCCTTACTTATGTTTAAGACGGTCTTGTTATTATTCAGTGAAAAATTTAGAGTGGTGTTCAGTATTTAAATAGGAAATATATCTCTGATGTGTTAGGGATGGAGCACTTGGGTATTTCTACTCGTTAGAAATTCTGGGGTGTTACACTATAATTATTAACGAATCCAGTAAAATTTAATCAATTATTTTTATAAAACTAATCAACTTTTTTAAAAAATAATTACTAAAACTGTATCAATTAATGCAAAGACAGTTAACATAGTCATTGAATACTTTTAAAAATATGAGCTATTTTTACCATTCATAAAATCATCCTCATTTGTTCCTCAAAAAAAAAATCATCCTCATTTGTCGATGAAGGTTGGCTCACTTGGTAAGGAGTTGGCTCATTCCCCGCAAGGGCGCAGGTTCAACTCCCATTGTTGGCGTGAGGACCTCTTTGGTAGGTGATCTGTAGTAAGTACCTCTGTAAGCGCTTAAAGAGCCGTGAGGCCTCCCTTGACCCTATGAGCCCCCGGAACCCAACTCACCTAAACTTTTTTTTACCCTAAACATACATTTTACTCTGATAACTGTTTTATTTTTTAAAAAATTATTTTCTAAACAATCTAATTAACCTATGTTTTTTCAATTTATAAATAATATTTATTAAACTTACTATTTTTAAAATTTTCATATTTACATTGTATTTTGCATATGTAGAAGACAACTTGGAGAGTAATCCGAATTGGAAATTTGAAAAAGTCGTTTCCTAAACTAATATATGCTATGAATGTCTTAGTAGTATATGTATGTGAATATGCAATATTAGTATGTGTGTTTAGATGTACTAAACAAAGCATGCAAATGACATGATCAAAAATGTTTTCAAAAAAATAGAAGAACTAAGTACATCATATGTATGTTTTAAAAACTTAAATAAATATGAAACATGATCAATTCATCTTTTTCTCAAAAATTGAAGAAGTGTATCAATAAGTTGAATTTTGAATGAAAAGCCTTGTTTTCTAAAAATGATCAGTTTTATAAATACTTTGACACAACAAAATTGAGTTTTGAAAAGAACCATGCTAGATCAAGAGCTATCTAAAGTCAAGGAAATTTTGGAAATTTGAGGTCAAAATTAGATTTTCATTAAAAATTTAGAAGAGCATAAAGACTTAAGTTTGGGGGAAATTCCATGAATACAAAGGCCAAAGTGTGACAGCTTGAAGAGTGCAAGCCACAAGTGTCAAAACCACTCAAAAATACCAAAAATATCCCAAAAATGAGCTACACTTGCCTGAGTCATATAAACTGAACCTGTCCCTTAAGTGCAATTTGGTTTGAAAAATATGAACAAAGTTCAAAGAGAAAAAGAAAAGAAAAACAAACCAAGAAAAAGAAGAAAATGCATGTGGAGGTCAGTGAGGAGGGCAGTGTACGCTACCAAAAATACTCAAAGAGTTCCAAGTGTGGCAACACTTAGTGTGCCAACACCATCTACATCAAAAGGCACCTACACTCAAAATAAGGTGAACCTACAATCCAAAAATGATGTTTTTGCACTCACTGCATTACATCAACAAAAATCAAACACCAAGAATAGAAATAAGGTATTGGCTCAACAAGTTGGAGAACCAAAAGCCCTTTGTTGTGCTTAAGAGTCCCCTAAATACTTGAAGAAATTGTTAGTCTCGGCCATATTTTGAAAAATCTCTAAGAGTGACCAAAAGAGTTCCATCTTTTTCAAAAAGCTAAGGAAAAACTCTTTGTTCAGTTATGGAACCAATTAGAAACTCAATGGGCCACACACTCACACAAATGAGTTTTTATAACTCTGAATGTTTTAAAGCAAGGGCATGGAAGAAAAAGCACCAAAAGAGAAAGGCTCATTACAATACACTTCAAACACTTCTTGAAAAACATGAGTTAAGATGTCTTCATAATTATATAAGTCTTGTGTTTTGTTTCTTGTCGTTGCTTGAGGACAAGCAACAATTTAAGTTTGGGGGTGTGATAACTCTATTTTATATAGAGTTATTCATACAATTAAGCTTGAGTTATTGCTTATTTTCAAGAACATTTATATATATTTATAGCTTATTTATCAAGGAACAACATTCTAAATATTCAAATGGATAAAGGGCAATGATCTAGGCAAAATGCACAAATCTTGTTAGGTTTGATGTTTTTGTTCAGTGCAGCTACTGCAGGAGTGGAAACACTGCCAACACCAGGAGTGGAAACACTAGGAGTGGAAACACTGCCAACACCTGCTAAATTCTGCAGTTTATACCAAAACATCCAAAGACCATTTCAATGCTTCCACACTTGATTTGTGACGTCATGCCTAGTCACCTAGAGCTGAGCCACTTGCAGAAGTCGGCGATACACATAAAAATAAAGTTGCAAGACTCAACTTATCTAAAAGACATGTGGCACTTCTCCAATGGACCTCATCTTTTGTTATGCATGCAAGCGACCAAACATGTGCAGCTTGCTTGATTGGTTGTCTACAACTAACCATGTTTGGTCCCCTCAGCTGATCTTTCACGCCAAAGGAAACCCCTTGCAAGAGGAAAGCTTTCAAGCCTATAAATAGAAGCCATATCTTCACTTATCCATCATCTTTCACATCTTTAAATCCTTCATCTTTCATTTGTAATTCTTCATTTTGTTTTCTGAAAGGATCGCTTAGTTTAGGTTTAGTTTATTTTCATTTCAAGTTTCTAAGGAGAGGAAGGTGAGGAAGTGCTTGACAACCATTCCCTTCACTTCTACTTTGAAGAAATTCGTGTAAGAAATCTTTATTGTACTTCAACTTGGGAACTTAATGCAAAAGATCTTCTATTCAAGTAATCTCTACTCTTTTAACTTCTTTTGCTTTATTATTCATTTACTTATGTTCTTTGCATATTCTTTGCTTTATAACATGAGTAACATGAGCTAAATTCCCTTAAGTTGAGATGTTCTAACCTTGTAATGAACTTCTAAATATGTTATTATGGTTTATGTAGTGTAAACACTTTAAACTCTTGCATAATACTTCTTTCAACTTATTCTGGAATTGATCACTTTAGAATAGGTAAAACTTGTAGCAGCAGACATGGGCTACATTTATGAACTCAAGAGTTAATAGGGACAAGTGTTTAATAAAGGAAACTTTGTTAAATACATGCTAAAACCTAGACATAGGATAGCATAGTCCTTAGGATAATAAAATTACAAGAGTGAACCTATTTAGCAACTTGGATCATTGTTAGGAGGCAAGGGAGGAATTGACAAACCTTTCTTTACTGTAAAAAACAAAGATCATAAGAGCTTGTAATGAAACTCTAAAGAGAAGTGCTGAAAGGCACAAACTGATGCACCTACATCTAGTGTTCCCACACTACATACTCCATTAAAACACTTAGAAGTAAAGTACTTGGTGAAAACATCTCAACTACTTTTTCCACTGATTTCTCACACATTTTATTGCTTATTACTATTTTTACTTACTTTGAAAACTCCAAACCAAAAATACTGAATAGTGTAGACACACTAAGTGTACACTTTGAACTACAAAAATTTACAATACATAATCTCTGTGGGTTCGACCTTTCTTATCACTTTATTACTTGTGTGACTATGTATACTTGCATATATTAAAATATCACACCACATATATCAGAGTTAACTTCCTGTTTGGAATATTGAACACAACTAAAAACTTTTCTTGAATAAACAACCAAGCACTCACCTCAACTCCATTAACTTAACATAAAGTACTTAAGTCTCCTGACTTATAAACTTTTACAACCTGGTGTTCAATATCCAAAACGTAAGTAGCAGAAACGATTTACAACTGTCAGCTAGTAATAGTTATACAATCGATAATACAAAGACAACAAAGGGAAAATGGCATAATCATAAAACTGAATCTTCAATAACTCCACAAGGCACACCGTCTAGCCGTGCTTCTTTGCTTTTGCCTTTCCCTGTTTCTCTGTAAAAACCACAATTATAAAGGGTGAGATAAACATTATCTCAGTGAGTCCCATCAAGACCCCTTACTAACACTAGCGGCTCATTATGCTTTATTCTTTTGTACGCGTAGCCCTAATAAGCGACTACGTGACAATATGTTCTTTTAACTTGTAGCCCTAATAAGCGACTACGTGTTACATTTTTTTTTAACTTGTAGCCCTAATAAGCGACTACATATCATGTCTTGTTCTTTCGTGAATCAGTGGGACTGGGTCTGTCTTCTCTAAACCTTTTTTTAATGGTAAATGTTAGTATGTTGACTCAAGTCTAATGTGTTAAGGCCAGGCGATGCTAGGGTTTGGCGAAAATAGCAACACCTGCTAGGGTTTGGGCGATGGTGACTAATCTCATACTCTACGTGAGATCGTGTCTACTAGCTGTGTGATATCTTCTCCCTAGTCTGTTCGCATTCCAGATCGTGATCTCTCTTGCGGTTTGATCCTCTACTCGTGTTATCCTTCACGCGCTCTTACGGTTTAAAGATCGTGTTCGGTTTGATCTTATTTTGCTGGGTCGGTCGCTTGAAGGGATCTTTATCGTGATATTGCAGCCAACTGTAGGTGGTGCGGTTTGGTGATCTTGCTGCCAATCTGTAAGTGATCTTGGTGCTTAGTTATTGCGGTGTAAGTGATATTGCTGCTTATCTGTAAGTGGTTCGGTTTGGTGATCTTGCTTAGTTTTTGATGGTTTAATCTTGGTTCTTGCTGGACTGATTTTACCTTTTGTTTTCGATTCTTGCTGGACTGTTTAATGGATTTCTATCCGTGGCCATGCATGGCCGACACAGTGCCGGTAGCAGCGCCGTGGGCTCAGCCACAGGCAGTGACCGCAACAAAGTCCTTTGCTGCTGTGTTAACAAATTCGTGCGTGATTCCTTCAAATCAGTTGCCAAAGCCTTGCATTAAAGGCGATGCTCTCACTATCAAGATCACTGAAACAGAATATCAAGAAGGAGTCAAAGGGTGCAAGAATGTATTGCATGGCCGCCTTACCCTTTCTAAGGGGGATTCTCCTCTAAAGATTAATGATTTAAGGGCAAAACTTTTGCAAGAATGGAAATCAATTGGTTCTTGGACAATGGTCTCCTTGGGGAAAGGCTACTATGAATTTTGTTTTCAATCGTTTGAAGAGATGCGTAGCCTTCAAGCAATTGGAACATGGTCGTTGCACCTGGGCTTTCTTCGGCTCTTTGCATGGACGCCAGATTTTGATCCAAACAGGATCTGCAACACCAATGTTCAATGTTGGGTTCATATCCATGGACTGGCTCATGAATACTGGCGTCCAATCACTCTTTTTGAGATTGCCGGGGAAATCGGTGGTCCTATTGCTTTGGATGATGCCACAAAGAATCGTACTTTTGGCCACTTCGCAAGAGTTCTTGTTGATATTGATTTGAATGGAGATCTTCCTGAGCGTATTATGGTTGAGCGTGAAGGTTATGCATTTTACGTTGAAGTAGTTTACGAAAGACTGCCACATTTCTGCTCATATTGTCATATTATTGGGCATAATTATTCCAATTGTAAGCAAGCTCAAAGTAAGCAGGAACCTCATGCGCAGCTCACAGTCAACAGGCAAGTTTGGGAGCCAAAGAGGAAGAACGAACTTGTGAATGTTCGTGACATGCAGACACCTGATGCCGAGAAAGAAACTCAAGTGAAAGGTACGGCTACATCTAGTGCTAATGTTGCTATTGATAACACTATTGATAATGGTGCAGGTAGTGATATTCAAAAGGATACTGTTCATGGTAATGAAGCCACTACAGAAGATATTTGTAGAAAAAGATAATCACTCGGATCGTCCCGGAGATCTCATCTCTATTGAAGAGATAACAATCCCAAATCAGTTTGGAGGACCTAATAACGTCCCTCATGATGATATTAACCCCCTGCTTGGATTTATTTCTAACCATTTTGAAATAGGATCCCCAAGTGGCAGAGCTCCATCGCAGAATGGGAATTCCCCTGATCCAGTTTTAGTGGGTGACTCACAAATGGAAGCAGCCTTTGCGGTTGATAGAAATCGGGTCCAAGTGGTTGCTGACCAAGAAGCTGCTCAAGCTGTGATTGATGATTTAAACAACCTTAAGCAGCCTTGGGGAGATTTAGTTGAGGAGGAGGATAACTTGGCAAAGGAAAATGCCCAGTCTGATGAGGGCTCTGACTTTGAGGTAATTCACACCAAGTCTCAGAAGAAAAAACAAAGGCAGCGACAGAAAAAGAAAGCTATCACCCCAATTACAAGCCGTTCAAGGGCAGGATCTCAAAGTCTTGCTCAATGAAGTGCTTATATTGGAATACAAGGGGCCTTGCTAATCCCCCCACAAGATTAGCTCTTAAAAAGCTTTGTTCTTCTAACAAGCCTGATTTTGTTTTTATTTCTGAACCTTGGTCTTCTCTAGATGATTTTCCGTGCAGGTATTGGTCTAGGTTTGGTATGAAAGTCTTTGCTACTAATGACAGGAATACTTTTAATTTTTAAAAAATTATTTTCTAAAGAATCTAATTAACCTATGTTTTTTCAATTTATAAATAATATTTATTAAACTTACTATTTTTTAAATTTTCATATTTACATTGTATTTTGCATATGTAGAAGACAACTTGGAGAGTAATCCGAATTGGAAATTTGAAAAAGTCGTTTCCGAAACTTAATGAAGAACACAATCGAGAGAATCCTAGAAAAGTTAGTTTTCAAACTTCTTCCAAGACTGCCGAATCAAAATCTTCCCAAGTATCGTGAAGGCTATAATTGTGCTGACAAGTTTGTTTTGCTTTTAATTTTTATGGATATTTTTTTTTGGTATGAATTTTGATGGATATAATTAGTGGCTCATTATGCTTTATTCTTTTGTACGCGTAGCCCTAATAAGCGACTACGTGACAATATGTTCTTTTAACTCGTAGCCTTGATAAGCGACTACGTGTTACATTTTTTTTAACTTGTAGCCCTAATAAGCGACTACATATCATGTCTTGTTCTTTTCTTAGCACATCACCTCGAACCACTTTCTTTTCTTCAGTTCTCAGTGCACCCAATCCCGCTGACCATCGAAAGCGGGCTACATGGAAGGGGCCTAGGGTTCGGGGCTCATGACTTCCCCTGCCCTAGTATGCTAATAATCTGGGGTCGTCACCATTGATATACATATATATTTATATGTATGCCATCTTTCTTTTCCTTAAGAGAATAACTTGACTTCTATGAACATAATGTTCTATCTCTTTACATGTCTTCATTAGCAATTAACCTCAAACTTAGCTTTGATGAACTTATAGTCCATCTCACTATCATACTTTAGGGTTTTCCTCTCTCGTCATTACTAAACAATGTTTTAACCAATATATAAGGGAAGGGAAAACAACACTTGTTTGCTTTCATTTAACCAATTCATATCACATTACTTATAACTTAGGGAATTCTCCCCAATTCAATCCAAACATAAGCAATTCCAATGAACGACGGTTATTTTATCATTACATAACGTTGGGAAAGTGAGTGGAAGGGATTTGGAACCAATTGGAATGACTTAAACATATTTTTAAAAGAGGGTAACAGAAGCGGATGCACGGTCTGTGCTCCCTGTAAAATTTTTTAGCATGTTGCTGCGAACGGGACGCATGGTCCGTGCTTAAGGGGCGCACGGTCCGTGCTCCCTATGCAGAAACAACATTTACACTATATTTTGACAGTTTCGTAATTCCAATCAATTTCAAAATCCGTCCCCATCAATTCCCCGAAAATAACACACATTATTTCCAGTAAAAAACAGCAGTCATGACCATCAAATAATGCAAACAATTACATAACATTCATCAATTCATTCCACACAAAACAACAATTCATACATTTTCGAAATTATGGTTTTAATTGAATTTTACGAAACGAAAACAGCTTGACCCGGTTCGGAACACATGCAAACACATATTCGAAAACAAATCCCTAAATGAGTATAGAAGTCACCTCTTGCGATGAAAATCGCACACTACAACAAAGCTTCTCGGACCGAAAACCGTAACTTCCCGAAATGAGCTCCTAGCACCCCCAATAGTTCCCAAACTCGAACTCTCCACTCTAAAACACCCAGAATAGAACCTGACCTTGACTCTATTGCTCCCAAAATTACAATGTGGTTGGTTAAGGTGTGCTAGTTACTGAGTATCAAGCTTCAATCACCACATGCAAGACTTGAGAACACCATTTCTAACACTTTGAGCTTGGAGGTTCATCAATGGTGTTTTGAGAAGGAGAACAATGTAGGTTACGAAATGGATATCATTAGGAAGAGCATGAGGAGCTGAGTTTAATGGTGTAAGAATCTAGAACATGCACTAAGGTTCAGTCTCCCTCCCTTTCTTCTCCTCTCCCGCGACCTCCTCCTCACTCTCAACCTCTCTTTCTACTGTTTTTCTGTTTTCAGCAAAATGAAATGTTTTGTGTGTTTTTGGTGCTGTTTCTGTGTGAGTGTGAAGGATATTTGGCCAGCTGGATGTTAAGTGAGCTGGGGGAAAATAAATGAGGGTGAAATGACAGTTTTGCCCTCACTACCAATCACTCACTTAAACCCCAATTAAGCAATTACTCAATCAAATGATTTCTCATCATAAGCATAATTAAACAAACAACACATAATTCTTTCATTTAATCCATGATCATCATCTCATAATTAATAATTTATGCTAATTATACTCAGTTTAGCTAATTAATTAATTATGACCTCTTGCTAATTTCAATACCTCAATTGAAAAGATGGGGATATTTCACCGGCATGTTTTCCTCTACTTCCCATGTCGCTTCGTCAGGTGAGGCACCATCCCAAAGCACTTTGACAATAGGAATTGATCTCGTCCTAAGCATTTTCTCGCCACGTTCGATGATTTGAATTGGATTACCGTCTCATAACTCAACGGCTGACTCGGATCGGGAATGTACTTCCTCAATTGCGACACATGAAACACATCATGTAATCTGGATAAGGCTGGAGGCAAAGCAATGGGGTATGCTACTGGCCCAATACGCTCGATAATTTGGAAAGGTCCAATATACCGAGGACTGAGCTTCTTCGCCCGCAATGCTATACCGGTACCAATAGTTGGAGAAAGTCTCAGAAATACATGATCTCCTTCTTCAAATTCCAATGGCCTTCTCCTTTTGTCGGCATAACTCTTTTGTCGACTCTGAGCGGTCTTCATCCTTTCTCTAATCTGACGGATCTTCTCAGTAGTCTCACGGACTAATTCAGGACCCAGCAATCTTTGCTCACCGACATCCCACCAACACAATGGTGTTCTACACTTCCTTCCATATAATGCTTCATATGGAGCCATTCCGATACTAGAATGGTGACTGTTGTTGTAAGCAAACTCCACCAATGGAAGATGATCCTCCCATCGGCATCTACTGTCAAGTACACAAGCTCTAAGTAAATCTTCCAAAGTCTGAATTGTTCTTTCAGTCTGTCTGTCCGTCTGCGGATGATAGGCAGTACTAGCACATACTGTTGTTCCCAAAGCCATATTCAGGGCTCTCCAGAATCGTGATGTAAACTTGGGATCACGATCGCAGATGATACTCGTGGGAATTCCATGCAGCTTCACAATATTCTTGAGATACTCTTCTGCTAACTTAGCAATCCTGTGGTTCGAACGTACCGGAATAAAATGAGCAGACTTGGTCAAGCGATCAACCACTACCTAAATAGAATCATTTCCGGCTTGGGACCGTGGTAATACCATGACAAAGTCCATAGAAATGCTTTCCCATTTCCATTATGGCACATTCAAAGGCTGTAACTGACCGGCAGGCTTCTGGTGCTCTATCTTAACCCTTTGACAAGTCAAGCATCGAGACACGAATTCTGCAATTTCCACTTTCATACCCGGCCACCAATACAACTCCATAAGATCCCTATACATCTTGGTAGAACCACGATGTATTAAGAACTGACTCTTGTGAGCCACTTCTAAAACCTGCTTCTTGATATCTTCATCATTCGGCACACAAATCCTACCATCAAAGCAAATCACACCATCACTATCTTCAGTGTAATTTGGCAACCTCTCTGCGTTTGCAACTCTAGATCAATCTCTTGGGCTGAGCGAATCAGATTTCTCAAGGGACTCGAAATCTGAATATGACTCAACACCAATCTGTTTCTTCTTGACATTTCATGAATCATCAATTCTGCCGTGTGAATAGATTTCCTACTCAAAGCATCAGCTACAACATTAGCCTACCCATCTCCTTTGTCTGTTGTTCAGCTCCTTTTGGTCAAACAAATACTTAAGGCTCTTGTGATCACTAAAGACTTCGAAACGAGACCCATACAGGTAATGTCTCCAAATCTTTAGGGCATACACAATCGCCACCAACTCTAGGTCATGAGTCGGGTAATTCTCTTCATGAGACTTCAATTGTCTGGAGGTATAAGCAACCACTTGTTGATTCTGTATAATAACACATCCTAAACCCTTACCAGAGGTGTCACAGTAAATATGGAATCCCATAAACGGATGTGGAAGAATTAGAATGGGTGCAGAAGTTAAACAATTTTTCAATTCTGAAAAACATTCATCACAGTCAGAGTCCCATACAAACGGTTGTACCTTGCGAGTTAACCGAGTAAGTGGAAGAACCAGCTGAGAAAATCCTTGAATGAATCTCCGATAATACCCAGCTAATCCCAAGAAACTTCTTACTTCAATGACTGTAGATGGCTTTTCCCAGTCAGCGAAAATTTATAGTGATATTCAGTGTCTAAGAAGGAAATATATCTCTGATGTTCTAGGGATGGTACACTTGGGTATTTTTACTAAATGAAAATACCGGGGTGTTACACCCGATCTTCGGCTAGTTTAAAATTTGACAACAGAATTGGCATGTAACTTCCTCAAAATAATTAATCGAATTATTTGGTTGTTTTAGGATCGCTAACCAAGTTACGCGGAATAAGGGCAATTTAGGGTGGAAATAATGGAATAAGGGCAATATGGTCATTACACCATATTACCACATGGTATATAAAGGAATTGAAAGAATTAAGAAAGAAAGGAAACACGAACAACAAGGAAAGAAAGAAGAGGAAAGAAGGAAGAGAAAAGAAGAAGAGGAAAGAAGGAGAGAAAGGAAGAAGAGGAAGTGAACCCACCCCTCCAAAATTCATCATCTTCATCCTCTCCTCTCCCTCATCATAACCCAAGAACTTGGTAAGATTCCCCTCCATTTTCCCCCTATTTTATGACCTACGAATTTATGAGGGTTTTGATGGTGATTTGGTGAAATCTTGAATTGCGTGATGAAATTGATGATTGAATCATGCTTAGGTTCGAAGCCGAGGAAGATTGATCGCGTTTTGAAGCTCGAATCGAAGTTGGAAGCGGATTGGTGATTGTAGGGTTCGTTTGGGGATTTTCCAAGTTTCGGTGATTTCGGCTCAACTGTCGCTCTCGTGTCAAGGTTGAGTTTTACTCACGTTTAGGTTTATTCCGTTTTGAAATAAATTTTATGGGATTTGGTTTCGAAAGATTTTGAGTCGAAAACGTTATTTTGAAATATATCGCGTTTTGACGAAATTCGTATTTGTTGAATTTTTAATTGAATGGCTTCATTGTTTGATGTTGATTGGACTAGAATATTGCCTAGTATTGCCTGTTTTCGAGTTAGGAATCAATCGGGGCGAGTTTCGGATTGATCGGAAAATGAATTTTCATGAAAAAGGGCCATTTTTGCAATGCTGTCAAATGCGCACGACCAGTGCGTCCCAGGGGCACGATCCGTGCGCCTGGTTCGGTTGCTGTTTTTCCAAGTGTTCAACAGGGCGCACGATCCGTGCGTCCCAGGGGCACGATCCGTGCGCATGGTTCTGTCCAAATTTTACAAAGTGCCCGAAATGATTCCGTTTCGATTCCAATCCTCTCCTAATCCTTTCCTAACCCTTCTATAATGATATTAGGCTTATAATGCCATGATTTTGGGTATGTTTCAAAGGGGTTTTATTAAATACTTTCGAAGTTGAAATTGTCTCGAAAAACCGAATAATAGCATACGTGTGCGGATATGTTTTATTGATAACAAAGCGAACTATGAGCCCTACATGGTAAAGTATAATGTAAATGAACTATGAGTTCATGTGTCGGTAGATATATTTATTATATCGAGTTGGGTGACGACCCATGTTAACATACTAAGGCGGGGTAGTCATGCACTCTTACCTTAGGCTCCGTGCCAATTGGGAAACACCGTTGGTAAGGGGGTTCACCGGGGATATAGCAAAGTTGCAGTCGGTGTTATGTTAAAAAGTTGTTGTGCGATACCGGGGATATAGCAAAGTTGCAGTCGGTGTCGTACGGTGTCATAATAGGTTCATCGGGGATATAGCAAAGTTGCAGTCGGTGACCTGTTAAAAGTTAAATAATGCGGTTCACCGGGGTTTTAGCAAAGTTGCAGTCGGTGCCGTGTTGAGTTAATCATAAGTTATAATTTGACCGAGAGTGTTAGTATGGGTCTCGGTAGAACTCACTGAGATTGTATCTCATTGTTTATATGTTGTTGCTTTACAGAGAAACAGGGACAGAAGAAACCGCAGAGGCACGAGTAGGTGGCCCCGGGAGATGGATCATGACTTAGCTTTATGTTTAAGTTTATTTTTCTTCTGTTGTCTATGTATCACAACACTATGGCTTTAGTGTGATGTTTTTAGATTTCCGCTTTCTTGTATGATACTGAATACAATAATTGCTGAATATTATGGTCTGAGAACCTTTTTATGGTCTTATGTGTAATAAGACTGCTTGATTGTTATTTAGTGAAAAACTATGTTGCAGTGTTCAGTAATTATGCAGGACTTGTATATCTCTGATGTGTTACTAATGTGCACTAGGGCATTTTTAGTCGATAAAAATACCGGGGTGTTACAGTTGGTATCAGAGCGGTTCGACCTAGTCGGACTTAGCTTTTAGGGTCTTTGCTTTCTTCAGTCGTGATTTTCTTAGTATGCTATTAGACATTGAGCTTGATCAACTTAATACTTTGTGCATATTTCGCAGAATCATGGCCAGAAGAGGTAGAGGCGTCCCTCCTCCTATTGATCCACATTTCGAATGGATGCAGAATGTGGTTGAGAATCAACAGAAAATGATGCAGGATATGTTGCAGATGCAGCATGACCATATGGGTTTGCAGCATCCTAACATTCAACCTCATCAAGAAGATCCTAATAGGACATATTTCCGATTTCAAAAGATGAAGCCCCCGACTTTCAAGGGCGGACCAGATCCAATGGTTGCTTATTATTGGATAGACTCAATGGAGAAGATCTTTCAAACCCTACAATGTGGAGAAGAGGAAAAGGTAATATGTGCAGCTAATGTACTCAATGAAGATGCCCACACCTGGTGGTGTAATGCAAGGCGAATGATGGAACTCCAAGAAACTCCCCTCACTCGGGACAACTTCAAGGAGATATTTTTGAAGCAATATTTTCCTTCAGTGAAGAAGTTAAGCAAGCAAGCTGAATTTGTGAATCTTAAGCAATGTGACTTGTCAGTGGGGGAGTATGCTGCTAGATTTGAAAGATTGTCTCAGTTTTATGAGTTGGGAAGCTATGCCCCAAACGATATGTGGAAGATGCAGATGTTTAAAGAAGGTCTTCGTGCTGATATAAGTCAAAGACTCAGTTCTTATACTTTAATTAATTATCCTGCCTTAGTGCAACAGACATATGTTGCAGAGGAGGATCTGAGAAAGATGTATGAAGAAAGATGAGATAATTGGAAGGGTAAGAAAAAGGTTGTTGAATCTTCTACTCCATACAGGCCTTTCAAAGGAAGTAATTATAAAGGGAAACAGGTGCAAACGGTCGACCAATCGAGGTTTAGAAATTGTCCAGCATGCGGGAGGTATCACCTTGGGGATTGCCCACAAAAATCCAGTAGGTGCTATGTTTGTAATGAAGAGGGCCACTATGCAAATAAGTGCCCATCAAAGAAGAATTTCCAAAGAGCACCAAATGCTCCTGGTCAGGGGCAAATCAACACTTTGGATGCTCGGACCATCACACCTACTGATAATCTTCTGAGGGGTACGAGATCTCTTTTTAATAACTCGGTCAGTATTTTATATGATTCCGGTGCAACTCGCTGTTTTATTTCACAAGAATGTGTAGATCGGTTGGGACTAGCATTGTCTGAGCTATCTGATAAGTCATGTTTTAGTATGTTTTTAGTACTTATTTTAAGTAGTTTATTTGATGTTTTGATTCTAGTTTAGAGCTATTTTACTACAAATTGTTGGTTTCTATTCTCAGGTTATTATTGGAGCAATTGAGGAATTTTAGTGCTTAAAGAGCAAAGGATAAAAAGGCAAAAGGATGGGGAGAAGAATAAGAAATAGAAGGTGCAAAAATCAGATTTTGGAGGGAAGTAGAAAAAATGGAAGGAAGCTGAAAAAACCCTGAGCGCGATCCGTGCGCCCTGGCACGATCCGTGCGCCTGGGAGGCGCGGTCCGTGCGCCTGGTTCGCAAAATGGAAGGAAGCTGAAAAATCCCTGAGCGCGATCCGTGCGCCTGGGAGGCGCGATCCGTGCGCCCTGGCGCGACCCGTGCGCCTGGGAGGCGCGATCCGTGCGTCCCTTCTGATGGCCAAAAATGTTACAACTCTTCCCATTCTGTCTTTATGGATTGTAATTGATATTTAGTGCTTTGTCTCTGATCTTGGCCTATAAAAAGGACCCCAAATGTAGCTTCACAATCATCTTGGATCTTTGTAATTTTCACTCCAAGTTTATGTTAAAGTTCTTGCAAGTTTCTATTAAGGTTATTGTTATTCTGCCCTTTTTACAATTCAGTCTTTTACACGCTTTATTTTATTTCTCGCTATTTACATTATGTCCTTCTCTTCTACTCCCTTGTCTACAATGAGCAATTGTGAGTAGACTTCTCTTAGTCTTGGGATTATGGGAAACAATCCAATGATGGTCCCTAAATAATCCCAAAGCTAGGCCCTATCTTATGATTGCTTTTGACTTTTAATCTAATTCCATTGTACAAATTTGTATAACCCAAATGTCAAGCGAAGTACCGAAAGGTGAAGCTTGACATTAGAACAAATGGAATTAGACAAAGTAACCAAAGTATGAGAATAGCCGAGGTGACTTTGGGACAATAAGGTTGTGCTTAATGGGTTTCGGCGATGATCAACCATGAGAATAGGCTTGATCATCGTTTCGAGACACGTTCTTGTTGTCCGAAAGGAAACTTGAATTAAACCGCAAGAATACCTTGTCCTTAAAACAAACTAAATTATAAGATAGGGGATAGTTAAGGGGTTATTTTTATACCTTCATTGTGATCTAACCAAGATCCCAAGACGCTTTTTATATTCTAAATTAAAAATCAAACATTTTCCTACTTAATCATTCCTTTTCAGCTAATCATCACTAAGAATTAGATTGGTAGTCACATATAACTCCCTGTGGATCGATATTATTATTACGCGATATAACCGTATACTTGCGGTGTATCAAGTTTTTGGCGCCGTTGCCGGGGAGTTAGTGATATTGATCAAAATTTTGGTACCGGTTAGATTGAAAATTTTTCCTTTTATTTTATTTTCTTATTCTCTTCTTCTTTGAATGCGAAGAGTCCGAAGTCTCGGAGAAATTGTTCAACCAATTCCTGAGATTGAGAGATTTCTACATACAAGAAGAAGAGAATTGCGCAATAACCAACAAATGGCAGCTAATCAAAATCGTACTCTCAAAGAGTATGCTACGCCTTCTACGGCAGAGCCCCATGGTGTTATTGTGCATCCCAATGTTGATGCAAACAATTTTGAGCTTAAACCGTCTTTACTATCTATGGTCCAGCAGGACCAATTTTCTGGATCAGCCACTGATGATCCAAACCTTCATTTATCAATATTTCTTGAATACTGTGGCAGTTTGAAATTAAATGGAGTGACTCCTGAAGCCATAAGGCTGAAACTTTTCCCTTTCTCTTTAAGGGATAAAGCCAGAGCTTGGTTTCACTCACTACCCAATGAATCTGTCACAACATGGGATCAACTGAGGCAAGCATTCCTTGCCCGATTCTTTCCCCCAAGTAAAACTGCTCAACTGAGGAATCAGATTACAAGATTCACTCAGAATGATGGGGAATCTCTTTATGATGCATGGGAGCGTTTCAAGGAAATGCTAAGGCTTTGCCCCCATCATGGACTAGAGAGATGGTTGATCATCCATACATTTTATAATGGTCTGTTGTACACCACAAAAATGACTGTTGATGCAGCTGCAGGTGGTGCCCTTATGAACAAGAATATTGAGGAAGCTTACGCCTTGATTGAAGACATGGCGCAGAATCACTACCAGTGGACAAGCGAGAGGGCCGTCACGGCTCCATCTGCACAAAAAAAAGAACCGGGTAAGTACGAAGTTTCTGCCCTTGATCATATAGCTTCTAGAGTAGATGCGTTGTTTGCTAAGTTTGATAAAATGAGCATGAATGCTGTCTCTCCTACTACATCTTCTTCTTCTTGTGAAACCCTAGGGGCATCTATTGCTGGTTCTGAGCAAGCTAATTTCGCTCAAAAGGGGGATCCATTTTCAAACACTTATAACCCCGGATGGAGGAATCATCCAAATTTTTCATATAAAAATCCTCCATCAACTCAACCAGCAGTTGGAACACCCCCCGGTTTTCAAAATCAAAGGCCACCTCAAAAATCCAACTTGGAAACCTTATTGGAAACTTTTGTGTTAACTCAAACTAAGCAAAATGAAGAGTTCAAAAACCAAAACTCATTTTTGAATGATACTCTTGTCAAGTTAACAACAAAAGTGGACTCTATCTCTACTCATAACAAAATGTTGGAAAACCAAATTTCTCAAGTGGCTCAACAAGTCGCTTCATCCTCTAGATCCTCTGGAACCTTTCCTGGACAGCCAGAGCCAAATCCCAAAGCCCAAGTTAATGCTGTCATTTTAAGGAGTGGTAGACAATTAGAAGAGCCTAAGGGAACTAATGAGGATAGTGTGAGTGAGAATGAGAAAGAAAGAGAGATTCAAAATGAAAGTGAGAATGAGAAAGAAAAAGAGATTCAAAATGAGAGTGAGGTAACTGAGGTTGAAAAAGAGAAAGAACCACTTTATGTTCCACCACCACCTTACAAGCCCAAGATACCATTCCCTCAAAGGTTAGCCAAGTCTAAGCTAGAAGTACAGTTCAAAAAGTTTGTTGATTTACTGAAAAAACTTCACATTAACATTCCATTCACAGATGCCCTGCCTCAGATGCCATCATATGCAAAGTTTTTAAAAGAAATTTTATCCAAGAAAAGAAAAATTGATGACAATGAGACAGTAGCCCTGACTGAGGAATGTAGTGCTATAATTCTAAACAAACTTCCACCAAAGCTTAAGGACCCAGGCAGCTTTTCTATACCATGTGTGATAGGGAGAGAGCCCATAAACAAAGCCATGTGTGATCTAGGAGCCAGTGTGAGTTTAATGCCATTATCCCTTTTCAAAAGACTGGGCCTAGGAGAGTTAAAACCCACCAAGATGACCTTACAATTGGCTGA
Organism: Astragalus membranaceus; assembly: GCA_039519185.1. Classification (NCBI taxonomy): domain Eukaryota; kingdom Viridiplantae; phylum Streptophyta; class Magnoliopsida; order Fabales; family Fabaceae; genus Astragalus; species Astragalus membranaceus. The sequence goes on along the minus strand of CM076847.1, from coordinate 103,106,322 downwards.
TCGCTCCATTAAACATCCAGTTGGAATTCTTGAGGATATTCCTATTAAAATAGGAGAAATTTTTATACCAGCTGGTTTTGTTGTGATGGAGATAGAGGAGGATTCCCAAGTTCCAATTCTGTTGGGGAGACCCTTCCTTGCCACTGCAGGAGCGCTAATTGATGTCAAGCATGGTAAGTTGGCCTTCAATGTTGGTGATGAAAAGGTAGAATTTAATTTATTTAAATCTATGAACCAACCTTCCTTTGAGGTCTCTTGTTGCAGGATTGATTTGTTAGAGGCAAGTGATGTTGAGGGTATAGCACCCAAGTATGAGAAAGAGATTCTTAAATCAAAATCTGACAATTTGAACAAATCACCACAAAAGATCAAGAGTAAAGTGAAAAAACGGGCTCGTCGAAAAGGTGTCTTCACAAAACCCACATGGGTAGATAATGTTAAAGGAAGAATGTCACATATAGGGGGGAAAATGAAGAAGTCAAAACCTCTCAAAGTCTGGAAAGTTAAAGGGACAGACATCCCTAAGTTGGATCCCGGATAATCACCATAACCGTCAAGCTAGTGACGTTAAAGAAGCGCTACGTGGGAGGCAACCCATTGGTTTACCTTTGTCTTGGAATAAGAAGAAAGCTACAAAGTACCAATCAATGTGAGCTTTCTTACCCCCTCTCATCTATTTTACTCTGTTTTACATTGAGGACAATGTCTAGTCCAAGCATGGGGGGTATCTTGCCCTGTTTTACTGTTTTCTTGTTTTTAATTTCTAGTTTATTTCAATAAATAAAGTTCATCTCCCCTTGCTGAAAGTCCTTGTGAGTTTTTGAAGCATGTTATATCTGATCAGGGCCTCTTTTGGATTAAATTTTTGAAATTCATAATCTTCATCTGCTCTTTGGGTTTTCACGCACACACTGGAGATTTGTTTCTGGCTATTGGTATCTTTAGGGGGTTTAGAAAAGAAACTAGAAACTTAGTTCCCTTGGTGACATTCACCGGATGCGTGGTTACTGGAGAAAAACGTCCGAGTTGGGGTATCAAGCAAAAAGAAAGAAAAGAAAAATCAAGCAAAAGGGCTGACCACTTTAGTCAAAAAAAAAAAAAAGAAAAGAAAAAAATTTGTCATTTAAAAAGTGGTTGGCCCAAATCAAAGAAAAATCAAAGAAAAGGAAAAAGAAATATTGCTTGAATGCCCAACGTATAAGGACCCTCCTTTGAGACCCGATCTACTGAATGGAGGACCCAAGCTTATGAATGCTGGGGAACTAGTTCTATGCTGACATTGACATCCCTCCTATTGTGATAGTACCTAAAACTTATCTCACAAATCACAAAAGCCCAAAGTTGTATGTCTCAAGTCAAAAAGTTGCAAAAGTTTACCCCAGTCGGCTTGGAGTTTTGTAAGGATTCAGAGTTTTTTCCAAAAGTTGGCCCAATGAGTTCTATGGTTTTGCTTGAGGACAAGCAAAGATTCAAGCATGGGGGAGTTTGATAAGTCATGTTTTAGTATGTTTTTAGTACTTATTTTAAGTAGTTTATTTGATGTTTTGATTCTAGTTTAGAGCTATTTTACTACAAATTGTTGGTTTCTATTCTCAGGTTATTATTGGAGCAATTGAGGAATTTTAGTGCTTAAAGAGCAAAGGATAAAAAGGCAAAAGGATGGGGAGAAGAATAAGAAATAGAAGGTGCAAAAATCAGATTTTGGAGGGAAGTTGAAAAAAATGGAAGGAAGCTGAAAAAACCCTGAGCGCGATCCGCGCGCCTGGGAGGCGCGATCCGTGCGCCCTGGCACGATCCGTGCGCCTGGGAGGCGCGGTCCGTGCGCCTGGTTCGCAAAATGGAAGGAAGCTGAAAAATCCCTGAGCGCGATCCGTGCGCCTGGGAGGCGCGATCCGTGCGCCCTGGCGCGACCCGTGCGCCTGGGAGGCGCGATCCGTGCGTCCCTTCTGATGGCCAAAAATGTTACAACTCTTCCCATTCTGTCTTTATGGATTGTAATTGATATTTAGTGCTTTGTCTCTGATCTTGGCCTATAAAAAGGACCCCCAATGTAGCTTCACAATCATCTTGGATCTTTGTAATTTTCACTCCAAGTTTATGTTAAAGTTCTTGCAAGTTTCTATTAAGGTTATTGTTATTCTGCCCTTTTTACAATTCAGTCTTTTACACGCTTTATTTTATTTCTCGCTATTTACATTATGTCCTTCTCTTCTACTCCCTTGTCTACAATGAGCAATTGTGAGTAGACTTCTCTTAGTCTTGGGATTATGGGAAACAATCCAATGATGGTCCCTAAATAATCCCAAAGCTAGGCCCTATCTTATGATTGCTTTTGACTTTTAATCTAATTCCATTGTACAAATTTGTATAACCCAAATGTCAAGCGAAGTACCGAAAGGTGAAGCTTGACATTAGAACAAATGGAATTAGACAAAGTAACCAAAGCATGAGAATAGCCGAGGTGACTTTGGGACAATAAGGTTGTGCTTAATGGGTTTCGGCGATGATCAACCATGAGAATAGGCTTGATCATCGTTTCGAGACACGTTCTTGTTGTCCGAAAGGAAACTTGAATTAAACCGCAAGAATACCTTGTCCTTAAAACAAACTAAATTATAAGATAGGGGATAGTTAAGGGGTTATTTTTATACCTTCATTGTGATCTAACCAAGATCCCAAGACGCTTTTTATATTCTAAATTAAAAATCAAACATTTTCCTACTTAATCATTCCTTTTCAGCTAATCATCACTAAGAATTAGATTGGTAGTCACATATAACTCCCTGTGGATCGATATTATTATTACGCGATATAACCGTATACTTGCGGTGTATCACTATCCGAACCGATAACTATATTTACTGCTGCCAAGGGTCGTGTCCAGACCCAATCATTGTGTGAAAATTGCCTACTTGTCATAGGGGACAGAAACTTTGTTATCAAATTTATTTGTCTGCCTATGAGAAGTATGGATATCGTTCTGGGTATGAATTGGATGGCTGCCAATCAAGTAACCATCAACTGTGTCGATCGAACCATCAGCTTCGCCTCAAAATCCGTGGGATTGACATAGGCAGATTCTGAAGCAACGATCTCTTACACCGTAGCAAGCCAGTCATTATTCCAAGGTGCGGAAGCAATTATTATTATGTTGTCTGCGTCTACGGAAATGGGTTTAGATTTATTTTCTGTTCAAGTGGTAAATGAATTCCTAGATGTCTTTCCAGATGAAGTTTCATCCTTACCTCCTGACCGAGAGGTAGAGTTTCCTATAGAGTTGGTTCCTGGCACAGGGTCAATATCTATTTCTCCTTACAGAATTTCTCCTTTAGAATTGAAAGAATTGAAGTCTCAACTAGAAGAATTAATATCAAAGAGGTTCATTCGACCGAGTGCTTCTCCATGGGGTGCTCCGGTGTTGCTAGTTAAGAAGAAGGACAAAAGCATGAGATTGTGTATTGACTACCGTTAACTCAATAAGGTGACGATTAAGAACAAATATCCATTGCCAGATCTTCTTGATCAACTTAGAGGTGCAGTTGTGTTTTCAAAGATTGATCTAAGGTCGGGGTATCACCAAATCAAGGTTAGAGCCTTAGACATTCCGAAGACAGCTTTCCGTACAAGGTATAGACATTACGAGTTCGTAGTAATGCCCTTCGGTTTGACTAATGCTCCAGCGGTATTCATGGATTACATGAACCGAATTTTCCACACTTACTTGGATCAGTTTGTTGTAGTATTCATTGATGATATCTTGGTGTACTCTAAGACCATTGAGGAGCATGTCCAACATCTCCGCATTGTTCTGAACGTACTCCGAGAAAAGAAACTGTATGCCAACCCGTCGAAGTGTGACTTCTGGATGCCGGAAGTGAAGTTTTTTGGGACACGTGATTTCTCAATCGGGAGTTGCGGTGGATCTCAGTAACGTGGAAGCTGTATTGAACTGGGAACGACCAACATCTGTCACTGAAATAAGAAGTTTCTTGGGTCTAGCTGGTTACTACAGGAGGTTTATTCAAGGATTTTCACAATTGGTTCTTCCACTTACTCGGTTGACTCGTAAGGCCCAACCGTTTACATGGGATGCCGATTGTGAGGAATGTTTTCAAGAATTGAAGGTTAGGTTGACTTCTGCTCCAATCCTAATTCTTCCAGATCCATCTTTGGAATTCCAAATATACAGCGATGCTTCAGAGAAGGGTTTAGGATGTGTTCTAATGCAAAATCAGCAAGTGGTAGCTTATGCGTCCATACAGTTGAAGATTCATGAGGAGAACTACCCAACTCATGATTTGGAGTTGGCAGCTATAGTGTATGCGCTGAAGATTTGGAGACATTACCTTTATGGGTCTCATTTCGAGGTCTTTAGCGATCACAAGAGTTTGAAATATCTTTTTGATCAGAAGGAGCTTAACAACAGACAAAGAAGGTGGGTGGAATTTCTGAAGGACTATGATTTTGAATTGAAGTATCGTCCGGGGAAAGCCAATGTGGTAGCCGATGCTCTTAGTAGGAAATCCATCCACATGGCTGGGTTCATGATACATGAAATGAAATTGTTAGAGTCTTTTAGAGACTTAAATTTGAAGGCAAGATCAAGGAAGGACCGGTTAGTATTGAGCCATATGAGAATCTCTAGTTCCTTGAGGGATTCTATTCGTTTAGCGCAGGAAGTTGACGTGAAGCTACAATCACAGAGAGTATTGCCAGAATTTTCCGAAGATAGTGATGGAGTTATTTGTTTCAAGGGTAGAATCTGTGTGCCCGATGATGGAGAAATCAAGAGGCAAGTGTTAGAAGAAGCACACCGAAGTTTGTATTCTGTACATCCTGAGTCCACCAAGATGTATAAAGATTTAAAGCAGATGTACTGGTGGCACGGAATGAAGTTAGAGATTGCTGAATTTGTGTCACAGTGCTTAACTTGTCAAAAGGTTAAGATAGAACATCAGAAGCAAGGTTTTAAAAACCGGACCGGACCGGCCGGTTGAACCGGTTGAACCGGGAACCGAACCCCTGGCCGGTTGGTTCAACCCCATTTGAACCGCAGGCCAAAGAACCGCCCAGAACCGGGGAAGAACCGGATAGAACCGCCAAGAACCGCTTTGAACCGGGAACCGAACCGGGTTGAACCGCCCAAAATGCAATTTTTTATTTTAAAATTTACTTTTTTCTCCAAAATTTAATATTTTTTATTTTTTATTTAATAAATTACTTATCCGGCTCAACCATGGTTGAACCGGTTGAACCGATTGAACCATGAACCGGAGGTCTCGCCGGTTCGATCTCCGGTCCGGTTTTAAAAACATTGATCAGAAGCCTGCCGGCCTGTTACGGCCGCTTGAAGTACCCGTGTGGAAATGGGAGGACATTTCTATGGATTTTGTAATGGCGTTGCCAAGGTCTCAAGCCGGTAACGATTCCATTTGGGTAGTTGTGGATCGGTTAACCAAATCAGCTCATTTTATTCCAGTTTGTTCGAGTAGTAAAGTATCCAAGTTAGCTGAGGTGTATCTGAAGAACATAGTAAGGTTACATGGGGTTCTTACCAATATTGTGTCGGATCGAGATCCGAAGTTCACTTCTAGATTTTGGAAGGCTTTGAATGAAGCATTGGGGACTAAAGTACTCCTTAGTACCGCTTATCATCCGCAGACGGATGGTTAGACAGAGAGAACTATCCAAACTCTAGAAGATATGCTTCGGGCTTCTGTGCTCGATAATGGAAAGAAGAGGGAGGATCACCTTCCATCATAGGAATGGCACCATTTGAAGCGTTGTATGGGAGGAAATGTAGAACTCCATTGTGTTGGTGGGTGTTGCACCCGAAAAAGTCCCTGAGGAGATCTTTCTTCGTTTACAACTTTTTAAAACAATGAAGTCGCCACCAATATTTTTTATAAGGAAAATATTGAAGAAAACCCTTTTTGGAAAGCGAATGGCCTTTTGGAAACCGGAAAATTTGGGTTCGGGGGTCGGTTAGGCATGGGGAAGGTATTAGCACCCCACACCTCCTTTCTACCGAAAGGGAACCTTTAATTAAACGTGTGGTTTTAAGTGTTGATTTGGAAAATACTTAAATTTGCTTCTTTATTGAAAAGCGAATGAGAAGACTTAATGAAAATTTTTATTTTTGGCGCTTGACGAGAGTTAGCCTCTCGCTCCTACGTATCTCCCGGTGCGATGGAGAATTCAAAGCTACGTAGTTCTTGTTTGTCTTTTTCATTGAAAAGGTTTTTGTCTTTTATCTTTTTAGTGAGTTTTCGAAATAGGACGAGCATTTAGTGAATGATTAAACTAACCAAGGTTATGGGTAATCACCGCTAAGTACTCTTGAAAATGAGAGTCACCACCGCCAGTCAGACGAACAAAGGTTCTGATTGACTATTAGTAGCAACTCGTTTTTTATTTACTCTTTTGAAAGTGGTTTTCGAAAGAGATTGATTGGCACGAATGATCAAACTAACAAAGGTTATGAGTGATCATCGCTTGTTGTTCTTTTGGGAAAAAGACATTGCTACCAATGGCTAGACGAACAAAGGTTCTGATTAGCCACTAGCGACAATGGGTTTGAAAATGATTCTTGAAAGGAGAATGTTTTTGTTCTGAAAATGATCTTGGTTTGCAAAAGTGATTCTTTTTTTTTGTGTTATGAAAATAACTCTTTTCTTTTTGTTATGCAAATGCTAATTTTTATGGTTGCGCTTGACGAGATTGTGGCTCGCTCCTACGTATCCCAAATGGGAATCAAAGCGACGTAGTTCTAACGAGCCTTGAAAGTGAAAGTCTTTTTGCTTTGGTTTTGAAAAGTGAAGGACGTTCATAATGATCAAACTAACAAAGGTTATGTGTGGTCAACACTAACACTTGCTATGACTTTTGATACTTAGGAAAACATTTTTTGAAATTGAAAGCGTTCATGATAATCAAACTAACAAAGGTTATGGGTGATTATCACTAGTAGCTTATGCATATGAAAACATCTTTTTTTAAAAAAAAAATTTAGGCTCTTAGGACAACCAAACTAACAAAGGTTATGGGTAGTTGTCACTAGTCACCATTTTCATGCTAAGCTATTTAGAAAAGAAAACAATGAATGCAAGAAGATTTGGAGATTCAAGCATGGCACAATCATTGAAATCGAATTCTTAGGCAAACAACAACATGGACATAACTTTACAACTAATCTCATTTGAATTCTTGAGTGAATAGTAGCCTAGACTACACATATTAAACCACAACACATAAATAGGCAAAAAAGGAACTTGAATTGGGCATTAAGCAAAAATGCAAGAGTAGGCAAGATTGAACCTAAATGCACATCTAATGGAAGATGCTAGGCGAGGACCATACTCAAATATTTCTACAAAACGCAAGGAAATCTAAATGCACATCTAGTGGAAGATGTAATGTATGGAATGGACCTATCTAAGTATTGATGATACAATATGTGAGTAAACAAGGAGATTACAAAGCACAAGCGAATTCAAAAGAGTAGCCTCAAGCATGATCATTGGCAAACCATAATCAAGCAAATCATCTTAGCAATCAAAGCATCAAAGCATGTTGAATCGCATTTTTGGTAAAGGTTCATGTGATTAGGCAAAGAAATGCACAAAACTTAACATAAACCCTATTTTTCTACAAGATTGCGAGACATAATATGCCATAAAACAACATTTTATTTCATGAAATGCAAGGATCAATATCAAATCAACACAAATCAACAATCATTCAAGGGTGAGAAGCACCATAAGCACCCAAGCCTCCCTAAGTGCTTGTCAAAGTGCTTATGACACTTCTCACCAACAACAATCAACAATATGAGAATATGAAGATGATAGGATGAATGATTTTACATTTTTTGAGGCAAGAACTCAAATGTGATGCAAGGTTTTAAGGATTTTACCTTAACTCCAAGCTAGGAAATGAGATGAGAAGATGAAACTAGACACAAATCAACAAGACTCCAAGGTTCTTCAACTCTAACCCACAAAAGCTTGGTGAAAACCTTCTTTGATGATGATGTTTGAACTTGAATGGAAAGTGGAGGAGATATGTGAAGGAGGGATGAGAATGAGGTGAGATGGTGGGTTAAGGGCTACGGTTTTAGGAGAGGAAAAGGGAGAGGTTTTTGTGTGCTAGGGTTTTAGTGTACGAGAATGAGAAGCAAAAAGATTGTGATGTGTGTAAATGAGAGGGTATTTATAGAGTTGTTTTAGGTCTAGGGGTAATTAGGTCATTGTTCTTTACTAGGTGCTCTAGGATTGGGTTTTGAATTTGAATGAAGGGCTAGGATTGGAGATCACTTGGATTGTGGGTAGTGAGAAAACACAAAATGAGAGTGAGGGAGAGAGGGAGAATGGCGTGAGGAGAGAAGAGAGGAGAGTTTGTGTGAAAAAAACTTGTCCTTTTTTGGGAATGGAGGCTCATATGTGATGTGAGGTAAAAATAGGGTTAAGGGTATAATTGAGATGGAATGTTACCAAAGAGGTAATTTTGTATTTTCTTGTGAAGAGGTGAGTATAAATGGGTGGGGTAATTTACAAAAGAGGGCATGAATCTATGTGGGAGTGAGTGATGGTCACCAAAAGGGGAAAAGTTAAGAATAGTACAAAGCATATTCTTAGGGGATAAGGAATAGAAGAGTGTGGAAGAATTTTGTGAGAGAGAGAGAGAGAGGGAATTCGTATGAAGCAAGGGAGAGGAGGAGAAAAAAAAACTTGTTTTTGGTCTTTTGTCTTATTGAGGACACTTCCTTCTTTTGAATTTTGAATTTTTGAATTTTTGGGCATGGAAGTGAAAGTGCACCTATTAAAAATGTGTCATATATACTTGAGCACCATAAAATATTCCCTTTAATTATTCTAGACAATAAAAATTTTCATTTAATAATTGGGGAATATTTAATGGTCTTTTTTGGTTTTTTTTATGCACTAAAAATGGGGAAAATGCATTTTTAGTTATTTTAGACTAGGATTTTCTTTCCAAAAATTATACAAAAATTACCCTTAGTAGAGTAACATGTATGCCACGTCCTTGACCTGGTCTTGGTCCAAAAATAATTAATTTGTTTTTATTTAAATGCCCAAAAATGCAAAAATAAGAACTATTTTATTTTCTAAAATTCCTGAAAATTAAGAAAAATGTTTTTGGGTGCCAAAAATTAATAATGGCCTTTTTGAAAATAAACACGTGCCAAATGACAAGGTCACAGGGCAGCTCACGCAGTTACGACTGACGCGCGCGCATAATTCAAATAAAAATGTGAAATAGGGGATGAATACACATAAATGCACAAATCCACTATTTTCCACACATTATGAATTACCTTATTGTTCTATTTTTTCTGAAAAAAATGTTTTTGACTTGGGCGGACAAAATTGGGGTATGACAGTGGGAAGTCGGCGAGAACCGATTGTTAGGACCGGAGATGATTCATGAAACTACTGAAAAGATCCGTCAAATCAGTGAGAGAATGAAAGCTGCTCAGAGTAGGCAAAAGAGTTATGCCGACAAAAGGAGAAGGCCGTTAGAGTTTGAGTCGGGCGACCATGTGTTTTTGAGATTGTCACTGACAACAGGTACGGGTAGGGCACTACGGGTGAAGAAACTCATCCCTCAATATATTGGACCTTTCCAAATTATCGAACGTGTGGGGCCACTGGCATACCGTATTGCTTTGCCTCCACCATTGTCAAATCTGCTTGATGTATTCCACGTGTCTCAGTTGCGGAAGTACATTCCCGATCCAAGTAAACCGCTAGATTTTGAAACGATTGATCTTCGACCGGACTTGTCTTTCCAAGCTCATCCAAATTACATCATGGAACGTGGCGAGCGGACGCTGCGGACGAAGACAATTCCCATTGTCAAGGTGGTTTGGGATAGTTTTTCCGCTGAGGAAGCTACTTGGGAGTTGGAAGACGACATGCGGACTCGATATCCGTATTTGTTTTCATGAGGTATGTTGTGTTTAATTTTGAGGACAAAATTCTTTTAAGTGGGGGAAAATGTAACAGCCTCAAAATAATTAATCGAATTATTTGGTTGTTTTAGGATTGCTAACCAAGTTACGCGGAATAAGGGCAATTTAGGGAGGAAATAACGGAATAAGGGCAATATGGTCATTAGACATATTACCACATGGTATATAAAGGAATTGAAAGAATTAAGAAAGAAAGAAAAGAAAGGAAACGCGAACAGCAAGGAAAGAAAGAAGAGGAAAGAAAGAAGAGAAAAGAAGAAGAGGAAAGAAGGAGAGAAAGGAAGAAGAGGAAGTGAACCCACCCTTCCAAAATTCATCATCTTCATCCCCTCCTCTCCCTCATCATAACCCAAGAACTTGGTAAGATTCCCCTCCATTTTCCCCCTATTTTATGACCTACGAATTTATGAGGGTTTTGATGGTGATTTGGTGAAATCTTGAATTGCGTGATGAAATTGATGATTGAATCATGCTTAGGATCGAAGCCGAGGAAGATTTATCGCGTTTTGAAGCTCGAATTGAAGTTGGAAGCGGATTGGTGATTTTAGGGTTCGTTTGGGGATTTTCGAAGTTTCGGTGATTTCGGCTCAACCGTCGCTCTCGCGTCAAGGGTGAGTTTTACTCACGTTTGGGTTTATTCCGTTTTGAAATAAATTTTATGGGATTTGGTTTCGAACGATTTTGAGTCGAAAACGTTATTTTGAAATATATCGCGTTTTGACGAAATTCGTATTCGTTGAATTTTTGATTGAATGGCTTGATTGTTTGATGTTGATTGGACTGGAATATTGACTAGTATTGTCTGTTTTCGAGTTAGGAATCGATCGGGGCGAGTTTCGGATTGATCGGAAAACGAATTTTCATGAAAAAGGGCCATTTTTGCAATGCTGTCAAATGCGCACGACCAGTGCATCCCAAGGGCACAATCCGTGCGCCTGGTTCGGTTGCTGTTTTTCCAAGTGTTCAACAGGGCGCACGATCCGTGCGTCCCAGGGGCACGATCCGTGCGCATGGTTCTGTCCAAATTTTAAAAAGTGCCCGAAATGATTCCATTTCGATTCCAATCCTCTCCTAATCCTTTCCTAACCCTTCTATAATGATATTAGGCTTATAATGCCATGATTTTGGGTATGTTTCAAAAGGGTTTTATAAAATACTTTCGAAGTTGAAATTGTCTCGAAAAACCGAATAATAGCATACGTGTGCGGATATGTTTTATTGATAACAAAGCGAACTATGAGCCCTACGTGGTAAAGTATAATGCAAATGAACTATGAGTTCATGTGTCTGTAGATATATTTATTATATCGAGTTGGGTGACGACCCATGTTAACATACTAAGGCGGGGTAGTCATGCACTCTTACCTTAGGCTCCGTGCCAATTGGGAAACACCGTTGGTAAGGGGGTTCACCGGGGATATAGCAAAGTTGCAGTCGGTGTTATGTTAAAAAATTGTTGTGCGATACCGGGGATATAGCAAAGTTGCAGTCGGTGTCGTACGGTGTCATAATAGGTTCACCGGGGATATAGCAAAGTTGCAGTCGGTGACCTGTTAAAAGTTAAATAATGCGGTTCACCGGGGTGTTAGCAAAGTTGCAGTCGGTGCCGTGTTGAGTTAATCATAAGTTATAATTTGGCCGAGAGTGTTAGTAGGGGTCTCGGTAGAACTCACTGAGATTGTATCTCATTGTTTATATGTTGTTGTTTTACAGAGAAACAGGGACAGAAGAAACCACAGAGGCACGAGTAGGTGGCCTCGGGAGATGGATGATGACTTAGCTTTATGTTTAAGTTTATTTTCCTTCTGTTGTCTATGTATCACAACACTATGGCTTTAGTGTGATGTTTTTAGATTTCCGCTTTCTTGTATGATAATGAATACAATAGTTGCTGAATATTATGGTCTGAGAACCTTTTTATGGTCTTATGTGTAATAAGACTGCTTGATTGTTATTCAGTGAAAAACTATGTTGCAGTGTTCAGTAATTATGCAGGACTTGTATATCTCTGATGTGTTACTAATGTGCACTCGGGCATTTTTAGTCGATAAAAATACCGGGGTGTTACATGGCAGGCTCGGTGGGACCAACATAGGTAAAAAAATCTTCAAGGTTTGATTCACCTGGTCATGAATATCATTGGCGTATGTACCTGCATTCTAGGAAGAATTTGAGCAGTATGGAACCTCCTTCCGCTTCTAGGAAAGAAACTTCTCTCAAGAACAATAAACAACCAAGTACATCAGGGGTCGTAAACCAATATGTACCCCATCCAGTTATCTCAACCGAAATACCTCAAGATGTTGAAGTGGAGCATTTTGTGGTCATGTGGTCTGTTATACCCCAATTTTTTCCACGTTTTATTTGGGTCTATGCTTAATAATTTTCTTAATTGGGCTTATGTTTAGTTTTTTTTCGTTTCTTGATTGGGTTTGGCCCAACTTAGCCTTTTTTCCTTTTTTTCTCTAGATCTTTCATTTAATCAAAAAAACCATAAAAGTAAAAATAAAATAGCAACCAGATTACAAAAAATAGATAAAAGTCAAATTCACAAAAATTATTTACAAGATCACCAAAAAGTTAAAATAATATTACTAAATCACAAAAAATATAAATTCTATTAATAATACAATTGAGATATATCCAAATAGGTTGGTCAAAAAAAATATCTCCAAATAGGAATACTCCAAATGTCACTCCCTTAGCCTCTCCACCTCAACGTATTTTGCCTAATTGTACATTGATTCACATTAAAAATCCTACGTGGAAATTATTAAAAAATTATTTTCAGGAGAATATCAATTTACCATCAATATGTGACATTGATATTAAAAGGATATTTAATTACGCATAATATTTTTTTTTTCCAAATTCGCAATGCAACATTAATTCCAATACTTTAATCCTTTCCTTAACTGCCCAATTTGTATCATTACTCCTTATTCTAATTCACCACTAACACCTGCACATTTTGGTTTATGAAACCACACAGCCAAGTTCATATTCAAATTTCATCAATCTCTTCATCTTTCCATTACAAAATGCTACTCCAGATCGGTGAGGATAATTGTTAATCTGAATGATCATATTTTGAATTGCAGCTTTATTTTATTTTAATCTACATTTTCTTCATTTGTCATTGTTGCAGATTTCACATGCACCTACTACACTCTCATCGCATGCGTTATAATATTTAGAGGAGAAAAAGAGAAAAGTTTCAGAACCGAGAGGTACTCTTATACATTTTTTTTATTTATAATGTTAACTTTGAATTGGGCAGTTAAGTAATGATAAGATCATTACTCCCTCTGAAATTTTCTGTGTAGTAGCCACAAACTCAGAACCCTAATTTTCAGAAAAACCCTCATTTGAGCATGTTGAGCGAGAACCTTAATTTTCACCTGCCCTTTACCCATTTGAGCTTCTTTCTTCCTTCCATGAAGAAGGATTTGAAATTACATGGTTTGTCATTTGGAGCTGAAATTGTTATCTTGATGAAATTACATGGTTTCTTCCTGCCCTTTAATTTAATGTTGGATCTTCTTATTTGTCTGTCACGAGACTATCTTCTACATTTATTTATTTTTACAACCGATTTTTTTGTTTTCTACTCATTTTTCAAAAAACAAAAACAACACTTCAAGAACAAGCCATTTTATCAAATAACTGAAGTTTTTGTTTATTTTCTACTTTTACCATTTTGTTTAATAGACAAGTAGGTATCATTTGAATAAGATTTTAAAACGGAGAGAAATAGTAATGTCACGCAACAGACTAAGAGGACTTTTAGTTTTAGGCCATAATGGACTAGGAAAATTCAAGGTTTGGCATTGTGAAATAGAGAAGTCGGTCATCACCACTTCCTATGTTTTTTCTAATTCATTATTTTCTTGTGCCTCATTCCTCCCAAATATCTACCTTGGTGTGGTCTTTAGAATGATGGTGTGATTTTTCATTTTTTGGTGTGCAATTTTTCCAATCTTTTCCCACTAAAACAATCATTAGGCTTATGTAGAATTTTGTATTATTATTATTATTATTATTATTATTATTATTATTATTATTATTATTATTATTATTATTATTATTATTGCTTTCCTCAAGTCTTGAATCATCCTTTATGCATAGTTACATTCCTTAATGTTTAATCCCACTGCCCCACAGTGTAATAAAACTATTCAATTGATCAAAGATAACAAATAATTTGGATATCCATAATAATAAATTTTAGTTAGAATATCAATTAACGAATTAGTTAAAGTATTGTTCCAAATAAAGGTTATTAATTAGTCAAATATAATAATTATGGTGGATATCCAAATATAGTGATAATTTCACTTATGGAAAAGTCAAATATTTTAAAAAGGAGTGTAATTCTTAAAATAATTTATGGATCTTTATCTTTATTATAAACAAATCTAAATACAAATAAGAAAGTATATAAAATTAGAGTGAGCAGGAATGGTGTACAAAGATTTCTTCTTCCTCAAGTCCCAAATACGACAAGTGTTATCTTCACCACTCGTTAAAACTCTGGGCCAGCTCTCCTGTCCCTCGAGGCACCTCAAATGAACGAGGGATTAGTCACTGCTGTCCGTGCGGTGGATACCTGGGTTTACCAAAAATAAGAAAGTATATAAGTATGTTAGTAATATCAAATAAAATCCAATGACCACATTATCTATTTAAAAAAAAAGGCTATCATATTATTTATTTTTTTGTTAAAAAATTAAATGAATAGACCAAAGAAATTTTATAATAATGTTAATTACAATCTAATTTAAACTACTAATTTTGTACTATATCGAATTTTTTTACTATTTTGTAATCTAAAAGGGCAGTTTTTTAAGTCTAACATTTCTCTTATGTAGCATAATCCATTACAATATGAAAACAAACATCACTGTAAGTTTATTTTGGGCATAATTGGTCATGCTGTCCATATTTCAACGAGAGATTCAAACCATGAAATATTGTAGTTACGCCGGTAAATAGTTTAAAGAAATCATTGTTTTTTAATAAAAATATTTAAAACTCTTTAACATATAATGAATATATAAAACCAACTGATTTTCACATATTATATATTTACATCAACTATTCATTTCTTTAAATGAATCATTAAAAAATGTAATGTATACCACGGTCATGCATACTAGAGGTGTGTGATTGGGTTTGGCCCAACTTAGTCTTTTTTACTTTTTTTCTCTAGATCTTTCATTTAATCAAAAAACCATAAAAATAAAAATAAAATAGCAACCAGATTACAAAAAATAGATAAAAGTCAAATTCACAAAAATTATTTACAAGATCACCAAAAAGTTAAAATAGTATTACTAAATCACAAAAAATATAAAATAAAAATAAAATTACAAATGTTGTGCTTCAAAGTGAGATTAATGTTCCAATTCAGACTATCTCCCCTGATAAGGTGGTTAACTAATGATTATTCGCTCCCTGAGGGTTTAAGGCTCCAAAATTTGTGACAATATTGTTTTGGGAGCCAATTAACTTCTCACATACGAATAGATTCTAGTTGCCAATCCGCCACAACTAGGGTTGTTCATGGTTTGGTTTGAAAGGAAAACCGAACCGAACCGAACTGTAGAGACAGTTCTCTCAAACTGAACCGAACTGCGTCAACAGTTTATACGAACCGAACTGAACTGTTCTAAATTGTGAGCTATTTTTTCTGAACTATTGAACCAAACTGTATTAATCTGTTCAAGAAACTGACCAAAATGAACTTCCATCAAAACCATCAAATTTTCAATATCTCTTCTCGGTCTTTCACCGAGAATAATAGATAAACCAAATTCTTGTTCCTTTCATTTTTTTCGGCCAAACTTTAATTTTCTTGATTTTCCACTTCCCTTCTCTATAGTGCTTTGCATCATATCAGATCCATCAAAAAAAATTATCAAATGCCAAAAAGCCATACGTTGTAGCCAAAAAAATTCCAATCAACTTCTCACCCCGCAATCACACCATCAGGTAAGAATCAATCATCTTAATAATGCCATAGGTTGTACCATTTTAAACTTTCCACCATGGGAAACTGCTACAACTTGTTCATTGGGGGACTGCAATTTGTGTAGATGGAACAATTTTGAAAGTAGATTCCGATGAGAAATGAGATCGATTGAGCAAATGATTCCAAGGAGAATTGATTTGAAGGGAGCAACTATAATGTGGATGGGGTTAATCAGACTTTGATTTGATTTTAAAATTTGTAGGTTTAGTAATTGGGAATTCGTGCATGGTTCAGTTCATTTCAGTTCACAAACTGATTTGTGTTTAAGGTTCAGTTAGTGAACTGTTTTTAATATGTCAGTTCAGTTCTCGAACTTTAATCAACAGTTCAGTTTCAAACAGTTCGGTTCAGTTCAACAATTCGGTTCAGTTCGCCAGTTCTTTTGAACAGCCCTAGCCACAACTCACCCTTTTTTGCTGAGCAAGTCTCTCTAACCCCAACCCTAATCCTGAAAATGGTGTTGAATATGTGATTGTCTATGTGTGTCTATCATAGAGCACACTCATATCTATTTATAATGAAAATAAGAATCAATTACAATAAAGACTAATTAAACCTAATTGATACTAATTAATACTAATTGATATGGAAAATCATATCTGATATTCTAACACTCCCCCTCAAGCTAAAGCTTACTAAGCTTTTAAGCTTGTTACAATAACATTTTTTCCCCATAAAACTTGAAACTAAAGCTGACATCCATATTTGTCTGTCATAATCAACATAAGACACCATCGGAATGACCGTCGATGAGAGAAGTCATCATTAATGATTAATATGTGGGAAAGAGTCACCACCGAAATGACCATCGATGGCAAGAGAAGACACCACATTATAAGTCATTAATGAGAAAGGAAGGCATAACAAACAAAACTAGACCCAGCAGATCTGATGTTTGAATAGGAGAGAGAAAGTGATAGTTTGAACTGTAGCGTAACTGTTCGTGCACCAAAACCAAAAAGTAACCACAGATCCAGGACGTGGAGAGGAAGGCGACTCCAATGACAAGAAGAATGGCCGGAACAGTGGCCGGACGCGCCGACACGCGCGGTTGAAGACGGCGGAGAGTGGAGGATTTCCCCGGAGGTAGATCGACGCGTACGGGCGCGTGGCTGGGCCGGTGAGGTTGGAACTTGGACCGTTGTGTAGATCGGGAGGAGGCGAACCTGATGGTAGTGGTTTCGTCAGGAACGGTCACAGGAAAATTTTCCGGCGCGGTGGCTGACGTTGGTTATGGTCGGAAAACACGCCGGAGAGACGAACACGACGGCAGAAAGCAGAAACCGGAAAACTAAAAAGGTGATTGGAGCAGTGAAAAAGAGATAAATTAAAAACTAAAAAAAAGGCGGGGGTTGCCGGCAGCAGATGACGCCGCCGGCAACAGGTGGTGAAGCACAGAGACGATGTCAGAAGATCAGAACCCGCTCTGATACCATGTTGAATATGTGATTGTCTCTGTGTGTCTATAATAGAGCACACTCATATCTATTAATAATGAAAATAAGAATCAATTACAATAAAGACTAATTAAACCTAATTGATACTAATTAATACTAATTGATATGAAAAATCATATATCATATTCTAACAAATGGAAACAAATCAATCCACATAAATATTTGATTCTGCTTTGTACCTATAAAAGCAGAACAAATTCATACAGAAAAGGGGATAGAGATTCTCACTAACAAAGATTCAATCAAAAAAACACTGAAAAGAAAAAAGGGGAGAAATTTACAGAGCCTAGGTTTTATTTGATTCCAGATTCTGAAAAAAAAAAAAAGGATTCGATCCGTGTGGGTAATGCAGAAACAAATGAAGCAGTAGTCAAAGAAAAGGAAGTCGATTTTCAATAGCAAGGAGGAAAGCAGTTAAGGAAACCAGGATGGCCTCTCATAATATTATAATTGTTTACATATTATTTCAAAGACATGTTGAATCCATTTTACTATCATTTTAATCACCTCTGCTAATCAGTCTTTTATAGAACAAAAAAACAATCTCACACAAATCTGTTAGTTTCGAGGAACTGAAGGGAACAAGTTAGGGGTTTAGGGAAAATCAGAAGTAAGCTAATTAGAAAAATGGGAGGAGAAAGAGATGATGTTATAAACAATAGTCACAAATAGGATGAGTTGAACAAACACAGGACAGTTAATAAACTACAAGAAAGTGGGGGGGGGGGGTGAGAACCGAAATTAAAAAAATTAGAACCAGAACTAACGTCAGGCCACCGTGCACGGTGGTCGCTACAACTCCGGCGCAGAATCCCCAACCTCTACGCCGTCCACGCTCCATCAAAGTAACTCCCCCTATTGCGTTCGCGCTCCGTTGAAGCACCCGCAGTGTGACGGTCATTCACCGCCGTCGTCTACAGCCATCGTCGCCGTCGTACGGCGCCGTAGTAGCTCCGGCGTGATCACTCTCCCATCGTTGCACTCTCTCTCTAGTTCCTCCCCTCCCTCTATTTCTCTCTCTCTCTCTTTCTCTTTCTCTTTCTCTCCCTCACTTGAATTTCTCTCTCTCCCCCTTTGTATATGCCTTTCCTATTTTAATATTTATTTTGTTTTGAAACTTAAATAATCAGATTTATAGTCGCACCCCACCCCTTTTTAATGACATAGCACCTCTGCACATTGGACCAGATTGCGCAAGCCATCAGTCGAAAAGACCAAAATGCGCAAAGTGCTTCAACAAGTTGCACCCTCTCTATTTTTTCTTACAACCCATTTCGTTTTTTATTTTTAAAGGGGATTAAGTCGATTGTACAAGGACGAGTGAGCGGTACGGTTCAAGAGTCCGAAAACCCGTATAGAAACAAACGAATAAATAATTTTCAAAAAACTTAAATAGGGGATTACGCTGGTTGTACAAACCAATCAATCTGCGTTCTAGGATAAATGAGCTATACAGCTCAAGAATCCTAAAATCCCTACAAAAATAAGGAAACTTCTATCCAAAAAACATAAACACAATAATTATTTTCTTTTTTTCAAAAAAAAAAGGGGGACTGAGTCGGTTGTACAACCGGGTCAATCTGCGTTTTATGACAAATGAGTTGTACGGCTTAGGAGTCCTAAAATCCCTATAAAACAAAGAGGCTCCAATTCAAAAAACAAACTATTTTTCTTTCTCTAAAATCAAAAATCTAATTTTCAAAAATAGGGGATAAAGTCGGTTGTACAACGAGGTTAATCTGCTTTTTAGGATAAGTGAGCTGTACAGCTCAAGAGTCATAAAATCCCTATAAAAAAAATAAGAAACACCAACACACAAACCTTTTTTTACCCAAGAACTAGGTAGCTCTGAATTCTCCATCGCACCAGGAGATACGTAGGTTCGGGGGGGCACACTCTCGTCAAGCACAAAAAACAATAAATTTTATTAAGTCTTTCTTTTGAAATATGCAATTTCTTGATTAATAAAAAGGGTAAAATAAGCATTTTTAGAAAACTTATTTTTTCACAACTAATTAAAAGGTATCCTTTCTTAGAAAAGATGTCGTGGGGTGCTAATACATTCCCTACGCATAATCGACTCCCGAACTCAAATCTGGTCTCAAAGACCCGTATCCAACTCAAAGGGATTTATCAACATTTGCCCTTATAATTAAACTTTGGTAGTGGCTTCATTTCAAACTTCGAAGAATCTTTTCCCGGATTTTTCCATCGCTACAACCACGTCCTTCATTAGACAGCAGATTGACATGGGGATACATGATATCATGTACCAAGTATCACATCAACCAGCAGACATAGTCAAGCCTATGGTGTATAATGAGGTGCTCTGAGTAGCAGTTCAGCAGGTCTTGGCACCCCTAGCCAAGGAGCTCCCATGGATGCAGTGGGTACTGCACAATAGGCTCCACCATACTTTGCTATGGCAGGGCCTCAGCAGGTGATTCCACCTCAGGTAACTCCTAACTTTGTTTTCCGTCAACCAAACAACTATTCCACTGCCAACACTAGGGGGCGTACGTGGCGAATGTTACCACTAATTCGATTCTTCTTCAACATGGACAAGTGAAGATGGCTAGAAGGCTACCTGAAGCCAAAGGAAATATTGGCATGCCACATGGGCCACCATATGGACCCCCTATATTGGATAGCAATCCACCCTATGCAAGGGGTGGGCATTTGGCCTGGAAGCAGGAATTGGTAGGACTGGTGGCTACTACCCGACTCAATAGACATGGGTTCCAAACCCACCTGGCTTGGATAATCTACCACCAAACCAATCCTTCATATGTCCTAGTCGATGTGGGACTAACCACTCACACTTGAATTCCCAACAAAATGTACATTATAAATGCAATTTGTCTTTGCCAATGTACATATGTCCTAAAACTACTCTACAAATTTTGCTATAACTACGTCAACCCAAAAATTCTAAACACAAATGACAAACTTTGTCCTTTGCCAATGAGAGAGCTCCAAATGCTACAAATTCTGCATAATAGAGTTGATGCCTATTGTCTTTGAATCAAGTTTTGCATATACAAATTCTGAAGAAGAACAGGTACTTGAAGAATCTGATGCAAATTCTGCATATACAAATTCTAATGAGATTCATAATGTCCACAATAAAAAGCAAATTCTACAAATTCGGTGTGATCTGCATTAGCGGATTGTATTATCAATTACTATCAATAATAAGAAAAGTAACAATTAACACGTTTTCAATTTACCTGGAACTATGCCGTTTGTGTTAGGGGATTCAGCTGGTGAGTGAGCTGCGATGTTCTGAATTTGAACATTGCTGCATACATTGTATAAAGATGATAATAGAACCCTACCAATCAACAAATAAGTCAAGTATCACAAAGCAGTTTGCCTAAACACATAAGAGAAGTCAATGAATTGTACAAGAAACATTTACCATGAATATATCCTTGCAACGGTATGCAGAAGATACATCAAAATCATCATCAAGAAACATGGATATATTTTGTTTTTCGTATTAAAACATCAAGTTTTATATGAAATTGTACATTTCCTCTTGGAAACTATAAATTAATGTAGTTAAAAATAGAATGCTTTTGTTACATTTAATTGTTTTGCATTGATAGGAATAATTATAATTAAGGACAAAAGGACGAAAAGTCTGAGTGTATGTGCATCTCAAAAATGTATAGCAAAAAAAATATAACAAGCTAATGCAAAACGTAGATAAAAACTTTAGACACGTGAAGCAGGTTCTAAAGTTAGGAAATGACAAATCACAATTTATCATACAAAATATTATCTACAAAATTTCAATTGAAAAACTATTTTAAGATAGGAAGAGAAGCTAATAACCCGGAAAAATAATCCTTATCGTGACAGATTACATGAATGTTATTCTTATCTTACACACAAACTAAAGAGAGAAAAGCCAAGAAAAAAATTCTACCTATAAAAGGTAGCTCTCTTGAAATACAACACAATATTCATTTTAGAGAACAGAAAAAATGTCTAATCGCAGGACATGGACATTTATTATTGCATGTTCATCACTGTTGTGGACTTTCTCGTTAGCAACAAATATTGAATATGATGCAAATGCCATTATCATCAATGGAGAACGAAGATTAATAATATCTGGTGCAATCCACTATCCACGCAGCACTGCACAAATGTGGCCAGACCTTATAAAAAAGGCCAAGGATGGTGGTCTTGATGCCATTGAAACATATATATTTTGGGATCGTCACGAGCCTGCTCGTCGCAAATATGATTTTTCTGGAAATCTTGACTTTATCAAGTTTATAAAGAACGTTCAAGAAGAAGGATTGTATGTTGTGTTGCGAATCGGTCCCTATGTTTGTGCCGAATGGAACTATGGAGGTTTTCCAATGTGGTTACACAACTTGCCAGGGATTGAGCTAAGAACGGACAATGCAGCTTTTAAGAAGGAAATGAAAGTCTTCACAACAAAAATCGTGAACATGTGCAAAGAAGCTGGATTATTTGCACCACAAGGAGGACCAATTATTTTGGCTCAAATCGAGAATGAATATGGAGACGTCATCGACAAGTATAAAGAATCTGGGAATGCATACATCAAATGGTGTGCACAAATGGCTGTAGCTCAAAATATTGGTGTTCCATGGATTATGTGCAAGCAAAACAATGCTCCTGCATCCATGATCAACACTTGCAACGGGTATTATTGTGATGATTTCACGCCAAACAATCCTAAGAGCCCCAAAATGTTTACCGAGAATTGGGTTGGTTGGTTCCAAAAATGGGGTGAAAGGAAGCCACACAGAACTGCTGAAGACGTAGCATTTTCAGTTGCCCGCTTTTTTCAACGTGGTGGTGTCCTCCAAAATTACTACATGTATCATGGAGGAACAAATTTTGGGCGAACAGCGGGTGGTCCATATATCATTACGGCTTATGATTATGATGCACCACTTGATGAATATGGTAACTTGAACCAACCAAAATGGGGACATCTTAAAGACCTGCATGCAGCAATAAAATTAGGAGAGAAGATTCTCACCAATGGAACGGTTACTTCGAAGAAATACGGAAATTTTGTGTACTTGACTACTTATGAGAACAACGCCTCAGGAGAAAAGTTTTGCTTCTTAAGTAATAGCGATGGTTCTAGGGATGCTGAAGTTGATCTACAGCAAGATGGAAAGTACCACGTGCCTGCTTGGTCAGTATCTATTCTTCAAGATTGCAAGAAGGAGGTTTTTAACACTGCCAGAGTTAACTCCCAAACAACTGTTTATGTTAACAAGCCAGTTGTAGAAGGCAACTCGCTCTCCTGGATATGGACATCAGATCCAGTGGAAGATGCCCTTCAGGGTAAAGGGAAATTTCAAGCATCTCAACTTTTGGAGCAAAAGGGAGTAACTGTAGATGCTAGTGACTACTTGTGGTACATGACCAAAGTTGTAATTAATGAGACATCCTCTTGGCAAAATGCAACTTTGAAAGTGAACACAACAGGCCATGTTCTTCACTCCTATGTTAATGGACAATATATTGGCGCACAATGGGGAACCTATGACAATCTTGGTTTTGTATATGAAAAGCCCGTTGAATTGAAACAAGGGACCAACGTTATAAGTTTATTAAGTGGTACAGTTGGGAATGCACATTATGGTGCATTCTTTGATATGAAGACTACTGGCATTGTTGGGGGTCCTGTGAAACTCGTTGCACAAAGCTCAAGCAATACTTTGGATTTATCAAAATCGAAATGGTCGTACAAGGTTGGGTTAAATGGAGAGACTAGAAGATTTTATGATCCCAAAAACCTTAATGGAGTTAAATGGAACACAAATGGTATTGCTATTGGAAAGCCAATGACATGGTACAAGACCACCTTTAATACCCCTGATGGTAAAGATTCTATAGTCTTAGATTTACAAGGCCTTGGAAAAGGACAGGCTTGGGTTAATGGGCAAAGCATTGGGCGGTATTGGCCTACAATGATGGCCGACAAAAATGGATGCAGTGACACATGTGATTATAGAGGCAATTATGAACCTAATAAATGTGTGAGTGGTTGTGGAGAACCGTCTCAGAGGTTTTACCATGTGCCGAGGTCATTCCTAAACGTTGACACCAACACATTGGTTTTGTTCGAGGAAATGGGTGGAAACCCCTTAAATATGTCTGTCCAAACGGTTGTAGTTGGTTCTATCTGTGCAGTTGCAAATTATGGGAGAACTTTAGAACTTAGATGCCCCGATGGAAAAACTATTTCAGGAGTCCAATTTGCTAGCTATGGAGATCCTCAGGGGAAGTGCGGGTCATTCCAAAAAGGTGAATGGGAATCACACCGCAGTGTGGAAGTTGTCGAAAGAGCGTGCATAGGAAAACAATCATGTTCTATTAATGTGACGAGTTCCACATTTGGAATAAGAAAGGGTGGCACTGATGGTCAGCTAGCTGTGCAAATCGTTTGTGATGGATCTAATCCAGAAGCTAGTCGTGTACTAGGTGTTCGAGGCTAGTTAGTGCCACTACTAGAATTTTTTAAAGTCTACATTCAAGAAATTAGACAAATCTCACTTGTTGTGAAATATCATGTTATCCTCTCTCTCTCTCTCTCTCTCTCTCTCTCTCTCGCTCTCTGTCTCTCTCTCTCTCGTTGTCTCTCTGATCTCACACACATACACACTCATATATATTCTTTTTATTCTTACTTTTCGGTTTAGTTGGTTCTTTCTCTTATTTCCTTATTTTTGGCCAACGTTATTTTATTTTGTTCGGTATATCGCAAAATCAACGAAGAGTGACTAAATTTAGTAGGTCTCACACTTTATTCTTCCTTCGCACAAATTTGAAGAAAGAAGAGAGAGATCAACATTTTCCCCTTTTTTTCCTTTTCTATCATAATTGATTGTTTTCAGACTCTCGGTGGATAATAATCGGTAATGCTAGTTACATACAATTGTGTGGATAATGGCCAGCAAAACTGTCCTCTTTATAACATTAGAATACGTAGTGTGGATGAACTTAACAAAAATTAATTAAAAATAAATATTTTAATCAATTTAGTTAAATAATGAAGTATTAAAATGGTGTGCTTTTTTAACTCTAATAAGTTATTAAGGAAATCAAGTAAAATATTATTTTAACAAAACTAATCAACTTTTTTTAAAAAAATAAATAGTAAAACTAAATCAGTTAAGGTGAAGAGAATTATCATAGTCATTGAACACTTTTTGAAATATGTGCTATTTTTACCATTCATAAAATTTGTTACAAAAAAAATCATAAAATTAGCCTAATATCTCTTTTCTCTATTTCTTATATCTTTTCTCTTGTACTAATTAATTAATTTGTGAAAGGTAGAAATATCTCTGACTGTATTTTCACTGCCTTTGAATCTATTAACTTGCTTCAGAAAAAGGCTTCTGGTAGTCAATTAGCCCTTATAATTGTCATCAAAAAAGCTTTTGACACTATAGATTGGAATTTTTTACTTCAAGTTTGTTGAAGATGGTAAGCTTCAACTTAGGTAGGTCCCATAGGTTTTAGTATGCCTAGCCATGTTTTATATGTGATGATGTTATGATTTTTTGTCGGGCTACCAAAAAGAGTCTAACTAGTTTGTTGGATCTTTTTTCCTCTTATGAGCAAGTTTCTGGCCAGGTGATTAGTAAGGAGAAGTCTAAATTTTACACGGGTAATATCTCCCTTCCTCGTATCATGTCCATCTCGGATTCTCTTGGATTTTCTCAGGGTGCTATCCCCTTTAATTATCTTGGTGTCCCGCTTTTCAAAGGCAGGCTTCGGAAAACTCACTTATTACCGATTCTTGATAAAATAAAGGCTAGACTTTTTTCGTGGAAAGGCATTCTTTTATCTCTCATGGGTAGAGTTCAACTTGTCAATTATGTTATTCTTAGTATGATGGTTTACAGCTTTCGCATTTATTCTTGGCCTGCTAATCTTTGTTGGACTATATGATAACCTTAGAGGGGGGGTGAATAAGGTTATATGCCTAAAAATGAATTCTTTTCAATTTTCAAAATATTAACAATGCTCGTTTAAATAAAATACGGAAACTAAGATTCTAAGCAAGCTATACTTAACACAAATCCAGCCACAGTGCAAAATCACGCTAACGCTACTATTATCAAAATTCATGATAAACGGATATTTATATGCAGCGCAATGATATAACAATAGACAAATATAAACGATAAAGAAAGTAAAGAGAAGGGAAAGAGATACACCGTGATTTTACGAGGTTCGGGATAAAAGCCCTACGTCCTCGGCCTCCGGCTTTGCAACCTTTGGAGTTGATGACAACCACTATATGAGAAGAACCTCTTCAATGTTTTACAAACAAGCAACTTCCCTATAGCTAATCTCAATTATCCCAAATTGAGAACCCGAGCTCCCCGCTAAGGATTTCGCTACCACTTCAATCTCCCAGATTGAATGACTCAAGAATGCTTCCCAGAATTTCACAATAACCAAGTAGAAGATGAATACAATTGAGAAAATCTATTAACCAATCACTTCAGCAGAATAAAAATATAGTAGATGAGAGAGATGAGTGATTTGGATCTAGAAGAATTTGAAAAAAATGATATGACAATGAAAGTTCTTTTTCTCTTTTTCAGATCTATGAGAATGCGTAGTGTTGGTGTGTTTTGAAAGTGAAGCCCAGCTCCCTATTTATAGGATTTACAAAAATATGACCGTTGGAGGATTTTGTAAAATGTTAGAATCGATTATGTTCCTGAATAACTAAGAGTGATAATTGATTTTTTTTTCTAAAAAGGAAATAACTCATAAGTGAGTAATCGATTGATTTCTTTTTGAAAGGAAGCATGAAATCGATTCTTTGCTTAAAACAGGGAGTATGATAATCGATTCTTTTCTTGAGAATAAGGAAGTTGAGAATCGATTTTATGCTTAAAACAATGTGTATGTTAATCGATTCATATGACCGTTGAAATCTTCTAAAAAGAGATGAATCGATTATATGCTTAAATAGAAGTGTATAGAAATCGATTCATTGCTTGAGAAAAGGAAGTGGGAAATCGATTATATGCTCTGAAAAACAAGGAAGGAAATCGATTACATGCTTTAAAAGACTAAGGAAGAAATCGATTGTTTGCTTTAAATTAGGAAGCCATGAATCGATTGTTTTCTTTCCAAAACATATTCCTTTAACTCCCATAGGCTAGAAATCGATTATGTGCTCTGTGAAGGAAGTATAAAATCGATTATTTTTCTTTAAAACAATTTCTCATGTTACGTGCCTTGCCTATGCATGCATGCGTTTGTATAAAACATTTTTTTCTAGGCTTTTAACACTACGGTTATATTTTAAAAAACATCATCTCTCAACTACTAAAAGTTATATATAACTGAAGTGATAGGATCTTACATTGTGTCCTATCAAAAGAAAATTACAATTAGGTCTTCAACTCTGGATAGCTTCTCCTCCAAGCCTCTGCACTTTATGTTATCCTGCCCTTTGATTCATGTCCTGTTCTTTTATACCACTGTAACCATTAGTAGACAAAATGTAATTTTTTATCATACAAAACAAGCAGTGTTTGTCCTTGGTTCAACAATCTTCTTAATACTGTGGATACCTGGATTAGAAATTTTGTGTGGTCAGGTGATATTAATACTAGGAAAATTGTTATTGTTGTTTGGAGTAAGGTGTGCAAGCCTTTTCAAGAAGGCGGTTTGGGCCTGCGATCTATCAAAGCTATTAATCATGTTGGTATGCTTAAGCTTGGGTGGAACTTCATTTCTACTAATCTGCAATGGGCTTTCCTTTTGAAAGCTAGAGTCTTTAAGAATAATAAGCTGGTAAATTGTCATGTTTCTTCTTCCATCTGACTTGGGTTTAAATCTCGTTTTTCTGATATTATTGATCATTCGACTTGGAAACCTGGGAATGGTGCCCGCATAAATTTTTGGATTGATACTTGGATTTCTAGGCCTATTGCGGATATTATTGGTATACCCTCTAATTTACACAAGGAGCTTAAAGCGATTATCTGTGATTTTATAGTCAACGGTAAATGGTCAATCCCGGCGGACCTTATTTCTCATTTTCCCCAACTTCAATTTGAAGTTCAAGAGATAGTTATTCCTTTGGTTGGGGCTGAGGATCAGTTGATGTGGAATCACTCTGTCTCTTGGGACTTGACTTTTAAGGAGTCTTTTCTCTTCCATAATCCTTCTGGACAGGTGATTCCTTGGACTAAGACTATATGGAATCCTTTTATACCGCCTTCTAAATCTTTTATTCTGTGGAGGACTCTTCATAATAAGATGTCAACTAAATGATCAACTTTCGATTAGAGGATGCACTATGGTTTCTATTGGTAGCTTATGTGGGAATGCTTCTGAGACTTCTCAACATCTCTTCCTCACTTACCCTTTCGCCCAACTTATTTGGGGTTGGCTTGGAGGAATTATGAGCATTCATATTGATACAACCTCGTTTCAGAACATTTTAGCCTTGACTTCTCATGGCTGGAGCCCTCAATTGCAAGATATTGTCTCTGCTGCTGTTCTTAATATTTTATGGATAATTTGGTATCGCGGGAATCAGATTAGATTTAGTAATCATGTCATCCCCTTACACTCGGATATCAATTTGCTCATTTCTAATGTTGCTTTAGCTGGAAATGCTTTTAAATCTTCCACATCTTCCTCTGTTGCTAAGTTTATGATTATCAAGACCTTCAATATCATTGGTAATTATAGAAGCTCTACTAACATCAAAGAGGTTAATTGGATCCCCCATGCGCCCTACATGATGACGTGCAATACCGATGGCGCTGCTAAGGGTTGTCCGAGACTTGTCGCTTGTGGTGGCATTTTTAGAGATTGGATCCCCCTGCGCCCTATTCTTGGTTGCTTTTCTACCTCAATTGGAAACAGTTATGCTCTTCGTGCTGAACTTATTGGGGCTCTGTTGGCTATAGATATTGCTTTTGATAAAGGTTGCAAATATTTGTGGCTAGAGTGTGATTCTCAGTCAGTGGTCTCCACCTTCAAGAATTGCAAAATAGTTCCTTGGAAGCTTAGAAATAGATGGAATAATTGCTTATATCTGACAACACAGATGATCTTTGTTTTCACTCACATATAGAGAAGGCAACACTTGTGCTGATAAGTTTGCAAGGCATAGTACTAACGCAAGTGGGTTTGTCTGGTTGGACCTTCCTCCCAGCTTCATTGCTAAGGTTTTTTCCACAAATAGGTTAGGTCTGCCTAACTATAGGTTCTCTTGATTTCTGGTTCAATGGTTTCAGTCTCCTACTGGCCTTCTGTTTTTGGTGTGCTGCAAATGATTGTTAGTGTCTTTGGTGCCAACCTGGTTGGGATGAGAGTCACTATAGTGATGCATTTGCATGCCTATGTCCCAATTTTATTTTGCATGCCAATTTTATATTTAGGTGAACACCTCTATACTTAATACTTATTGAATTTTGTTGGGCATGTGTTGTCGGCAAACCCTGTTTTCCTAGCCGAGGGATCGGCCAGAGGTTTGAACTATTGATTCCTCTGTTCTTCAAGCAATTTGACCGAGGAAGGAACTTTTTTTCCTCAACTATGGGTTCCCTAACTCCTCCAAAAAGTGTTAGGATAGGTGAGAGAGACGTGTGGTTGGATAATCTACGAGCGTAAAAACATAAAGGATAAATGCGATAAAGGATAGAAAGTAAAGACTTTGAAATAAATTGTAGATGTTTGATTGATTGTGTGTCCTTAATGTACAGTCTACATACATATACATACATGGTTCTCTGTCAGCCACTATTCCTAGCCCACTAGTTGGGACATAGGTTTTCTGCAAAGGAAAGGAAGATTTAGTTACTATAT
Organism: Astragalus membranaceus; assembly: GCA_039519185.1. Classification (NCBI taxonomy): domain Eukaryota; kingdom Viridiplantae; phylum Streptophyta; class Magnoliopsida; order Fabales; family Fabaceae; genus Astragalus; species Astragalus membranaceus. The sequence continues at coordinate 103,076,978 of CM076847.1, read as the reverse complement.
GATGATAAAGAAGTTTATTAGAGAAAAATAATGAGTATATGATAGGGTACATACCTTCAATAGTTTAAACTGTTGAGTTAACTCCCTCTCAGTTGAGGCGGTTGTTGATCTGGTGGCAGGAGATGGAATGTTTGTCTACTCATTTGAACTTCTGCTTCTTCTTTTTCATCATCATTCTCCGTACTAATGATAGGTGTTGGTTGAGATGCATAAGGAGGAAGAAGACCAATTAGGCAACATTGTTAAGCCAAGAAAGACGAGGGCAAACTCATCAAAGGATTAAAAGACTTACTTGAAGGTGGCACTATGGTTGTTGATGTCCTCAGCCGAGTTGTTGACCTTTGAGATTTATGTTTGGCTGCTGAGGACGATTTTTCCTTACTTGCCTTCTACACTGGAGCCTTCACAGTTGTAGAGGTTGTTTGCCGAGAATTGGTGGCTACACTCGACGCCTCAGATTGAGTAGGAATAGCTTTCCCTTGTTCCAAACCCATGTGTTGGGTAGCATAGATGTCAAAAGACTAGGGGAAGACAAATTCTTTAATCCCAGGCCACCAGTTGGCAAGTGCACTAGTTTTCCCAACAGTCTTCCTGAAGTTTTCTTAAGTGAAGAGGAGGAACTTCTTATGATGAGCCTTCAGTACTCGGCTGAGATCCACGGTAGACATCCCTTCCCTCTTCAAGGACCCTACTAGGGTCTCATAGGGAAGAGGGATGTGTATTCCTAACCCAAATTGTCTTTGACAAAGTTGGGGTGGTAGAACTCGGTTGTGATCTTATTGTAGCTTGAAGAGAGCTTGGCCCCGGACGTGAGGTTCCTTGGTGTAAGCGCTCGACACCAACTGGAAATCATGTATTGGTGGACGCCCTCAACCATATCTGATTGAGATGGTTGGAAGATCCAACGTTGGTCGATTCCCCTCTCCAAAATGGGGCACCAGTCAGCAGCAATAGGAGTCGTATTCTAAAGTACCCTGAGGATCTCTTGTGGCTCTATAGGCTCGATGGGAGTTGCTATTAGATGGGTTGCCAAAACTCTGGCATTAGTAGGCAAAGAAGTCACCAAGAAATCGACAGGTGTGAAGTCCTTGAAATAGAGCGGAGCCCACAATTGCAAGTATCACATGGGGCCTTGAATCTTTTTGTAGCACCCTTCATCTTGAATTTGCTCAAGGAGGCTATGCATGCCCTTGTAGAGGTTGGCCACGAAGAAGAACCCCGAGAATATGCTTGGTTGGAAAGAAGCATGGCGATGAAGGTTTGAACTTCCTGGACAAGAGTTACAAAGCTAGTGCCCATAGAAGTATTTGCTAAAGAAATACATAAGGAATGTTGCATGCTCAACATCGGAGACAGTGTCTAACTTCTTGGAATTTTTTGTAAGGAAGGTGGAGTAGGCTCGACCCCCATTTTGGGTAAAGACATAGTCGAGGTCATTTAACTTGGAGGTGATGGAAGTATGAACATCCCTACCCTCGAGTGGAAGGCCAAGAATGGCTGTCATATCAAGAGGAGTAGGGGCCACCATTCCTAGGGAAAAACAAAGGCATTTACTGAGACCGATCAAAAGCCCGTGAGGGGCAGAATGTGGCTGAAGTGGGGAGTTATATTAGTCGAGGACAAGAGGATCATGTCATATAGCCCTCATGCCTTCCATAGCTTAGATTTAGCTGAGGTTATCCTTCTGAACCACTCGGCGCAACCAGGGGCGTTTTTCGGTCAACCCCTAAGGTCAGTGGCCTTTGCATAAAAAGTAAACCAATCTTAAATGATTGGTAAGCTATAGATGCTCTAGTTAGGGAGGAAAGAATTTTTGAAATGGGAAAGGCCTTCATGGATGTCATAAGTGAAGGGACGAATGGCTACATAGTCTTGAACGTTGACCAAGACACGAGAAAGTCCATAAGTAGCAAGAGAAGTCGCAGAAGAGGTTTGCCTAGGAGACTCTACAGGAGACTCGATAGGTGATGAGGAACTTGATCGCCTGGGGGAGTCAATAGGGCTATCGTTGCCTGCGTAACTGTGTTCTTAGTTTTGGGTAGGGGTGTTCCGTGGTTTGGGAAAATTCAAACCAACCCATAGCCCAATTCAAACTGAGGTGTTTGGTTTGGACAATTTTCATGATCGGATCCAATCCGAACCAACCAGTATAAACCCGTACTAGTTTGGTTCAACCATCGGATTTTAAAAAATAAAACCAAACCAACCTATGAACCCGAACTAGTGTTGCACTAACACGGTAACACTAGCAGCAACTGCTAGTATTATTTGGTTCTTAGTCTTCGACGCTTACTATCTCAATTCTCACACTCATTTATTACTCATTTTTCCAAAGCTAAGCATCCAGCAATCAGCACCGCATTAGTTTTAGTATTTACTAAGTAAATTACTCATGCTTCATTACGCTAGTTCCTTCCTAAACCACCAGGCCAGCACTGCAACTTAATTAAAAGAGGAAATGAAACAAAAATATTTAACATGACTTCACTACGTATTGCAGCTTGTATAAATTCCCACCTCTAAAAGGTGTTTACACTTCCAGATTTGTATCATCTTATATCATGGAGAAATAGCACAAACGCGTAGTTTAAATTGCTGTCTATATTAGTAGAATTTTATGTTTCTTTATTAGACTTCAATGTTTTGAATAGTTAACGTCGTTAGTACATGACCCGTGAGTCCAATCTAAACCAACTCGACCAAAGCTTGGGCGTAGTTTGCAGAAGGTAATAGTAAAGCTGCAACAGTTAAATGGTGAGCCTTTTATGGCAAGTGGAATTAATTGCTAAATGCAAGTTAATCGTTTCCAATTATGTAGGGTGAAGTATTAACTAGCCATATTGCGTCTAATAAATAGGATAATGGCTAGTTCTGGCAGCTATGATACCAATCGTTTTTGGAAATGATTTCTGCGTTGCTACAATTATCATTTTCCTTGGCTAGGTGACAATGCAAAAATGGGGCATTTGTTAACACCTAAAAATTGCTGGGTCCCTAGTCGAGGGAGGCCTCAGCCAAGGTAAGTACTCATCTGAGTTTACATAAGCTAATTTGTCCTAAATTCTCATAGAGCAGGAGCCAAAGGGCTAGATAGTATCCTATATTCTTTCTACATCTCCTAGATTCTCATTTTTTTTAAGTAACCAGCCACTAAGTAATTGTTGGTAGCCTCAGCAAATCATGATTGATGAGATAAATTTTTCGAGAAGATGAAAGGGTATGTTTTTCATAAGACTAAGATTTTGAACTCTGATTTGCTGAGGATCATCAATTGTGGTGAGATTCAGAGTGTTGTGTAGCCAATTACGAGTTAGAGGAAGAATCCTTGCTGAGGAAGATGAAGAGGGATACATTGAAGAAGAATCGTTTGAAGAACCTCAATGCCAAGCTAAGGCTCAAATATTATGATGTAAATTATTGTTACTAGTTCACTCAAAATAAAGGATCGTTCCATAATCAAATAAATAACGAGACGAATAAAAAAAACAAATGGCACGAAAGAGAAGAAAATCAAAAGATGGAAGGGACAAGAGACGACTCTATGTGGTGAAGAGAAGCCACATCTTTCATGGAAAGATGATAATTCTCATGATTGGATCACCACAAAAATCTAACCTCTTGATAAGATCCCAAAGATGGTTCAAGCAAGAACCCTAGAGAGAGCACTTATGCTAATTCCTCTCAAATTAAAAATATGACCAAAGGTTCCTACAACATACATAACCACTCCGATTTATAGGGAATAGATCGTGGACTCACTAAAGTGACAAACATAAACCTAAAAGCCCAAATTCAAGCCGAAACTAGGCCTTACACAATTAGGCTTCTAAGAATGAGAAATAACACGCCTAAAAATGTTTGGCTTATTACAATTATAAAACTCATATGAAATCTTAACTTTGTGGGTAATGCACAATAGGCTCCACCATACTTTGCTATGGCAGGGCCTCAGCAGGTGATTCCACCTCAGGTAACTCCTAACTTTGTTTTCCGTCAACCAAACAACTATTCCACTGCCAACACTAGGGGGCGTACGTGGCGAATGTTACCACTAATTCGATTCTTCTTCAACATGGACAAGTGAAGATGGCTAGAAGGCTACCTGAAGCCAAAGGAAATATTGGCATGCCACATGGGCCACCATATGGACCCCCTATATTGGATAGCAATCCACCCTATGCAAGGGGTGGGCATTTGGCCTGGAAGCAAGAATTGGTAGGACTGGTGGCTACTACCCGACTCAATAGACATGGGTTCCAAACCCACCTGGCTTGGATAATCTACCACCAAACCAAGCCTTCATATGTCTTAGTCGATGTGAGACTAATCACTCACACTTGAATTCCCAACAAAATGTACATTATAAATGCAATTTGTCTTTGCAAATGTACATCCGTCCTAAAACTACTTTACAAATTTTGCTATAACTAGGTCAACCCAAAAATTCTAAACACAAATGACAAACTTTGTCCTTTGCCAATGAGAGAGCTCCAAATGCTACAAATTCTGCATAATAGAGTTGATGCCTATTGTCTTTGAATCAAATTCTGCATATACAAATTCAGAAGAAGAACAGGTACTTGAAGAATCTGATGCAAAGTCTGCATATACAAATTCTAATGAGATTCATAATGTCCACAATAAAAAGCAAATTCTACAAATTCTGTGTGATCTGCATTAGCGGATTGTATTATCAATTACTATCAATAATAAGAAAAGTAACCATTAACACATTTTCAATTTACCTGGAACTATGCCGTTTGTGTGAGGGGATTCAGCTGGTGAGTGAGCTGCGATGTTCTGAATTTGAACATTGCTGCATACATTGTATAAAGAAGATAATAGAACCCTACCAATCAACAAATAAGTCAAGTATCACAAACTCCATATACCAGTTTGCCTAAACACATATGAGAAGTCAATGAATTGTACAAGAAACATTTACCATGAATATATCCTTGCAACGGTATGCAGAAGATACATCAAAATCATCGTCAAGAAACATGGTTATATTTTGTTTTTCATATTAGAACTTCAAGTTTTATATGAAATTGTGCATTTACTTTTGGAAACTATAAATTAATGTACTTAAAAATAGAATGCTTTTGTTACATTTAATTGTTTTTCTATGATAGGAATAATTATAATTAAGGACAAAAGGAAGAAAAGTCTGAGTGTATGTGCATCTTAAAAATGTATAGCAAATAAAATATAACAAACTAATGCAAAACTTAGATAAAAACTCTAGACACGTGAAGCAGGTTCTAAAGTTAGGAAATGACAAATCACAATTATCATACAACGTATTATCTACAAAATTTCAATTGAAAGACTATTTTAAGATAGGAAGAGAAGCTAATAACCCGGAAAAATAATCCTTATCGTGACAGATTACATGAATGTTATTCTTATCTTACACACAAACTAAAGAGAGAAAAGCCAAGAAAAAAATTCTACCTATAAAAGGTAGCTCTCTTGAAATACAACACAATATTCATTTTAGAGAACAGAAAAAATGTCTAATCGCAGGACATGGACATTTATTATTGCATGTTCATCACTATTGTGGACTTTCTCGTTAGCAACAAATATTGAATATGATGCAAATGCCATTATCATCAATGGAGAACGAAGATTAATAATATCTGGTGCAATCCACTATCCACGCAGCACTGCACAAATGTGGCCAGACCTTATAAAAAAGGCCAAGGATGGTGGTCTTGATGCCATTGAAACATATATATTTTGGGATCGTCACGAGCCTGCTCGTCGCAAATATGATTTTTCTGGAAATCTTGACTTTATCAAGTTTATAAAGAACGTTCAAGAAGAAGGATTGTATGTTGTGTTGCGAATCGGTCCCTATGTTTGTGCCGAATGGAACTATGGAGGTTTTCCAATGTGGTTACACAACTTGCCAGGGATTGAGCTAAGAACGGACAATGCAGCTTTTAAGAAGGAAATGAAAGTCTTCACAACAAAAATCGTGAACATGTGCAAAGAAGCTGGATTATTTGCACCACAAGGAGGACCAATTATTTTGGCTCAAATCGAGAATGAATATGGAGACGTCATCGACAAGTATAAAGAATCTGGGAATGCATACATCAAATGGTGTGCACAAATGGCTGTAGCTCAAAATATTGGTGTTCCATGGATTATGTGCAAGCAAAACAATGCTCCTGCATCCATGATCAACACTTGCAATGGGTATTATTGTGATGATTTCACGCCAAACAATCCTAAGAGCCCCAAAATGTTTACCGAGAATTGGGTTGGTTGGTTCCAAAAATGGGGTGAAAGGAAGCCACACAGAACTGCTGAAGACGTAGCATTTTCAGTTGCCCGCTTCTTTCAACGTGGTGGTGTCCTCCAAAATTACTACATGTATCATGGAGGAACAAATTTTGGGCGAACAGCGGGTGGTCCATATATCATTACAGCTTATGATTATGATGCACCACTTGATGAATATGGTAACTTGAACCAACCAAAATGGGGACATCTTAAAGACCTACATGCAGCAATAAAATTAGGAGAGAAGATTCTCACCAATGGAACGGTTACTTCGAAGAAATACGGAAATTTTGTGTACTTGACTACTTATGAGAACAACGCCTCGGGAGAAAAGTTTTGCTTCTTAAGTAATAGCGATGGTTCTAGGGATGCTGAAGTTGATCTACAGCAAGATGGAAAGTACCACGTGCCTGCTTGGTCAGTATCTATTCTTCAAGATTGCAAGAAGGAGGTTTTTAACACTGCCAGAGTTAACTCCCAAACAACTGTTTATGTTAACAAGCCAGTTGTAGAAGGCAACTCGCTCTCCTGGATATGGACATCAGATCCAGTGGAAGATGCCCTTCAGGGTAAAGGGAAATTTCAAGCATCTCAACTTTTGGAGCAAAAGGGAGTAACTGTAGATGCTAGTGACTACTTGTGGTACATGACCAAAGTTGTAATTAATGAGACATCCTCTTGGCAAAATGCAACTTTGAAAGTGAACACAACAGGCCATGTTCTTCACTCCTATGTTAATGGACAATATATTGGCGCACAATGGGGAACCTATGACAATCTTGGTTTTGTATATGAAAAGCCCGTTGAATTGAAACAAGGGACCAACGTTATAAGTTTATTAAGTGGTACAGTTGGGAATGCACATTATGGTGCATTCTTTGATATGAAGACTACTGGCATTGTTGGGGGTCCTGTGAAACTCGTTGCACAAAGCTCAAGCAATACTTTGGACTTATCAAAATCGAAATGGTCGTACAAGGTTGGGTTAAATGGAGAGACTAGAAGATTTTATGATCCCAAAAACCTTAATGGAGTTAAATGGAACACAAATGGTATTGCTATTGGAAAGCCAATGACATGGTACAAGACCACCTTTAATACCCCTGATGGTAAAGATTCTATAGTCTTAGATTTACAAGGCCTTGGAAAAGGACAGGCTTGGGTTAATGGGCAAAGCATTGGGCGGTATTGGCCTACAATGATGGCCGGCAAAAATGGATGCAGTGACACATGTGATTATAGAGGCAATTATGAACCTAATAAATGTGTGAGTGGTTGTGGAGAACCGTCTCAGAGGTTTTACCATGTGCCGAGGTCATTCCTAAACGTTGACACCAACACATTGGTTTTGTTCGAGGAAATGGGTGGAAACCCCTTAAATGTGTCTGTCCAAACGGTTGTAGTTGGTTCTATCTGTGCAGTTGCAAATTATGGGAGAACTTCAGAACTTAGATGCCCCGATGGAAAAACTATTTCAGGAGTCCAATTTGCTAGCTATGGAGATCCTCAGGGGAAGTGCGGGTCATTCCAAAAAGGTGAATGGGATACAAGCCACAGTGTGGAAGTGGTCGAAAAAGCGTGCATTGAAAAACAATCATGCTCTATTAATGCGACGAGTTCCACATTCGGAATAAGGAAGGGTGGCACTGATGGTCAGCTAGCTGTGCAACTTGTTTGTGAGGGATCTAATCCAGAGGCAAGACGTGTACTTGGTGTTCGAGGCTAGTTAGTGCTACTACTAGAATTTTTTAAAGTCTACATTCAAGAAAGTTGACAAATCTCACTTGTTGTGAAATATCACGTTATCCTCTCTCTCTCTCTCTCTCGTTGTCTCCCTCATCTCACACACATACACACTCATATATTTTCTTTTTATTCTTACTTTTCGGTTTAGTTTGTACTTTCTCTTAGTGGATAATAATCGGTAATGCTAGTTACATACAATTGTGTGGATAATGGCCAGCAAAACTGTCCTCTTTAAAACATTAGAATACGTAGTGTGGATGAACTTAACAAAAATTAATTAAAAATAAATATTTTAATCAATTTAGTTAAATAATGAAGTATTAAAATGGTGTGCTTTTTTAACTCTAATAAGTTATTAATGAAATCAAGTAAAATATAACTAATTATTTTAACAAAACTAATCAACTTGTTTTAAAAAAATAAATAGTAAAACTAAATCAGTTAAGGTGAAGAGAATTATCATAGTCACTAGTATTTTACCCGTGCATACGCAGGGTGATACTGTATTTGTTATAATTTGCTATGATATGCGCATCAAAAAAAATTGCTATGAAATTATAAACACTTTGAAAGTTGTAAAATGTAATAAAAGAAAAAGGAAAAATTTGATAAAAGTCTATATTTTCAAATTTATTAAAATAATTGTTTGAAAAAGTTTTAAAAAAGTCGGTATCTTATTATAATATTAATAATGGAGAAAAAATGAAAAAAAAGGAAAATGAGATTTTAGGTAAAATATGCACCCCGTTGGCGCTCTCGTTGTCACTCCCATTGGCACTCCGGTTGCCGCTCTTGTTGCTGATCACATTGCCGCTCTCGTTGTCCATCTCATTGCCAGTCTCTCGTTGTCGCTCCTGTTGCCACGTGTTTACTCATTTTCCCTATATAATTTAATATTAATTTAATGATATTCATTTAATTATAAAAAAGTTATTTTGTAATTTTTGGTAGTGGTTGAAGTTTTTTTTACAATTGAGTGGTTAAATTGATTGATTTTAATATTTCAACTAGTGCCTTGACCCGTGGGTTGCACGGTATAAAAGCTCTAATTAATTCAGAATTGTGGAAGTAGAGAAATTTATTGGCAAAATCCAATATAAAAAAAAAGGTAATTGTGAGCTTAAGAGCTAAATTAAAAAGTGTACGGAAATATTCCAGACAAATTGTTCCACAAACATAATCTATAGTCATACTTTTAAGTGGAAAGTCAAAATACATATACATAAGATGCATAATCCAAAGATAGCATGATTAGGGTCTCCTTGATATGCATGTTGGTGTGAAAATTCCATTTGAAGGGGTAGTGGCTGGTTATACATCACACGACGACTGATCTCAAAAAGTGTTGAATCTTGAAGGAGGAAAAACTCCATTATAGCAGACATAAATATGGTAGCATTGTATGAGTTAAGATAAAAGTAACTATATCTTGTAGAAGTATCTAACAATGTAAACATTAGTTAAAAATATTTTTTTTAATTAACAAAGACATTGAAATTGAATATCTATAGATAATAATAAGAAAAAGTCTAAAAAACTTTGAGCATTTGACTAGTTACATTTTTTCCAAACGCTAAAGTAGCCCAAAACACACTGCTTAGCATCACACTTTACGTATTTTGTAATGAAACTATTTTTTTCACCAAACTGGCTATTGAGGAACAAACTTTACATATCTGAACAGGCAAAAATATTTCTGAACGCTAAAATAATCCAAGACACACGTCCAGCGTCGTGCTTTACGTATTTTGGCACAAAGTTATTTTTTTGTTTAACCAAACCAATTTTTGAGAAACAAACTCCATGTATTTATACACCCTAAATTGTGTCAAAAAATAATACACCCTAAATTTTTTATGAAACCTAAGACACCCCAAAAGACACTGTTTAGCATCACACTTTATATATTTTGGTACGAATTAAATTTTTGGTTTGACCAAACAAATAATTGAGATACGAACTTCGTGTATTTGTACATCTAAGTCAAAACAGGATTTTTTATATATTTGTAGGGACCAAATGTACCTTTAAGCCAAAAAAATTTTGAATCATAAGACACCCCAAAACACACTGTTTAGCATCACACTTTACATATTTTGTTACAAAATTAATTTTTTTAACAAAATTGGTTATCGAGGAACAAACTTTGCATACTTGAACAATTAATTTTTTTTCGAGCCCTAAAGTATGTCAAAACACACTGCTTAGCGTCACACTTTACGTAATTTGTTACAAAATTAATTTTTATTTTCACTAATTCGATTATGGAGGAACAAACTACACCTATTTAAACAATTAAAATTTTTAATGGACCGTAAAGTACCCAAAAATATAAAATATGAAGTAAAAAAAAGGGAAAAAAGAGGGAAGGGGACAAAAAAGGATGGAAGGGGAAGGAAATTTGGCTCCAAAAGTTGGGGGAGGGCCCACATGGAGACTATCGTAGAATTTAAATATAAAGATTGAACACTTTTTGAAATATGTGCAATTTTTACCATTCATAAAATTTGTCACAAAAAAAATCATAAAATCAGCCTAATTTCTCTCTTCTCTATTTCTTATATCCTTCTCTTGTGCTAATAAATTAATTTGTGAAAGGTAGAAATATCTCTAACTGTATCTTCACTGCCTCTAAATCTATTAACTTGCTTCAGAAAAAGGCTTTTGGTGTTTAATTAACCCTTAAAATTGACATACAAAAAGCTTTTGACATTATAGATTGGAATTTTTTCACTACGCCAAAAGCTAAAAAAAAGAGCGCACCCTTTAGTAGCGCTTCAAAAAAATGCTACTTATCTAGCAACATCAGTAGCGCTTTTCAGAAAAGCGCTCCTTATTCTTGATCAAGCTAAAACATCAGTAGCGCTTTCCAAAAAAGCGCTCCTAATTGAAAACTCTCGCATACCCATCAGGAGCGCTTTCCTATTGAGCGCTACTTATTTTAAAAACACGCTACCCCATCAGGAGCGCTTTCTAAAAAGCGCTCCTCATTCAAAATCTCGCATACCCCATCCGGGGCGCTTTTTAGAAAGCGCTACCTATGCTCAATTTTCTAAAATATTATTTCCTCGCGCGTTGTATTTCCTTCCCGTTGCAGAAACCCAAAAACCCTCTCACGCATCCTTCCCGTAGAGAAACGCAAAAACGCCTCCACCCTCGCCTCCTCCACCCTGCGCCGCCGCCTTAGAGCTTCGTACGCTCTCCTTCGACCACGCCTCCACCCTCGCCTCTCCTCCCTCCGCCGCGTACGCTCTCAACCCTGCACCGTCCTTCCGCGTTTGCTGCGACCACGCCGTCCTCCCTGTTGGTTATTGGTACGCACTCCCTGTGGGTTAGTTTTTTTCTTCCTCTTCTTCTTCTTCTTCTTCTTCCATTTTTTAAGGAGAAAATTGAATTTGGTGATATAAAACAAACAGATTAGTGCCAATACCTCTTCATTGTCAAAAAACCTCAAAACCTCAAAATTCAGTAAGTCTTAGGAGTAAGCCAAAATGCCTGTAAGAATCTCATTTGCTCCCTGAGATATAACCTATCTTTCTTATATTTTAAGTTAGTTTAGTTTAGTTAACTTTCTTACATTTTGGCTGCTCATTTTCTTTTTCATTGCTAACCAGTACACTTCAGTTGGATAATTTTTATTCTTGTTGTCAAATGTGAACTTTATTTGCATAAGGCCAACTAATATAGTGGAAAAGGAAAATAGAGAATTATGCAAAGGATAGTATTTATTTGCATACATGATTTCCTGTTCAATACTTCTAGTTTATCTAGTTATCTGTAACAGGAAGAAGCTGTACATAGATTGACAGAGTTTTTAAGAGAGGAAATAAAGACTGCACGCCTTGTCGCAAACCCTGGTTGTTATCCAACTTCAATTCAGCTTCCTCTTGTCCCACTTATAAAGGTTAGCAATCACTATGCTTTATAAAATACAAATTTAGAATAACTCAATTTTGTTGGCTGGCTGGTTATGATGCATTAGTATTATACATTAATGTTGTGTTCCAATAATTCTGTGACTGTAACTTGTGAGCTAGTTGAAACTTAAGCAACGTGTATTTTCATTTTGATCTTATTTGAGAAACAAGTTCAGGGTATTTATTAGGAACTAGATTTTAACTAGTGAGTTGTGCGTACTGGTGATGATGAGAAATATCATCTTTTGATTATTTTAATAATATGATTTCTACAAGAAATGTGATAAGTGTATGCGTTGCAGGGCTTATTGAACTCTCATCTTTTTCATAGTTCCTCTTTATTATCAATTTTGGTTAAATATGGATCGAAAGTGGATGTCTGCCAATCGTCTTTCGAAGAAATATGTCGATGGAGTAGAATATTTTGTTAACTTTGTTGTTCGACGATTGGGAATTTCTTGTAAATTCAAATGTCCTTGTTTACGGTGTTGTTATGTAAACCCAGTTACTACAGTTGAGCTGGAAGGACATTTAAAGGCCTACGGAATCGATCAAAGTTATACTTGTTGGACAATGCACGGTGAGGAGATAGGCGAATCTTCAAATATGAATAATAGTACTGAGAGATGTGCGCCGGTTGACACCGAAAAATGTACATTTGATGGCGACCAATTTGAAGAGATGACAAAGGCTGTTGAAGATAATCTTAATGATTGTCCTCAAAGGTTTGAGAAGTTGATAACCGATGCGGAGACACCGTTGTATGCGAGTTGTACCGAGTTCACAAAAATTATTGGCTGTGATAAAGTTGTATAACTTGAAAACTTGTCACGGATGGACGGATAAGAGCTTTACGGAATTACTCGCACTATTGAAAGATATGTTGCCAAAGGATAATGTGCTCCCTTCTCGGACGTATGATGCAAAACAAATGCTAGCCACCATTGGCTTGAACTATGAGAAGATACACGCTTGTCCCAGTGATTGCATATTATTTCGGAATGAACATGCATTGTTAAAGTCGTGTCCAAAATGTAATGCATTGCGGTATAAGAAGAAAGAATCTGCTCCAGAAAAGGTGTTGTGGTATTTTCCTATAATTCCTAGATTTAGGCGCATGTACCGTAGTTCAGAAGATGCAAAACACTTGACTTAGCATGAGGATGAAAGGATTAAAGATGGCTTGCTACGCCATCCGGCGGATTCTCCGCAATGGAAAAAAAATTGATATTGATTATCCTGATTTCGGGGGGAACCAAGAAACCTTAGACTTGCATTGTCTGCTGATGGATTTAACCCGCACAGTATCCAGAGTAGCTCCCACAGTACATGGCCCGTGATTTTGGCGATTTATAACTTACCTCCATGGCTTTGTATGAAACGCAAGTCTATGATGTTGTCTTTGTTAATTTCCGGTCCCAAACAACCGGGAAATGATATTGATGTATACTTGGCTCCTTTGATTGAAGACTTGAAGCTACTGTGGGAGGCTGGCGTAGAGGTGATTGATGGGTTCAGAGAAGAGAGTTTCACCCTAAGGGCTATGATTTTTGGCACAATTAATGACTTTCCAGCATATGGCAATTTATCTGGGTACAGTAACAAAGGTCAGTGTGCATGCCCTATATGTGAAGATAATACAGATTGGATGTGGTTGGAACATGGTAAGAAGAATATCTACCTTGGTCATCGTAGATTTTTGCTCCCAACTCATCAGTATCGACTGTGGAGAAAGGCATTCAATGGGAATTCAGAAACCCGTAAAGCTCCACCGCCTTTGACGGGTGAACAACTATTTGAAAAGGTGAAAGATTTGAATATTAAATTTGGGAAGCCTTTTGCAGGAGATCTTGCCAAACGAGGGTGGAAGAAAAAGTCGATTTTCTTTGAGTTGCCATACTGGAAGTCATTACATTTAAGGCATTTCATTGATGTGATGCATGTGGAAAAAAAATGTCTTCGAAAGTGTTATTGGTACCTTACTCAATATGCCAGGAAAGACTAAAGATACCATCAATGCAAGGTTGGATTTGGTTAGTATGGGGTTGAGACCCAAATTGGGTCCGATAAAGAAGGGTACACGTACATATCTACCTCCGGCAGCTCATACTCTATCTAAAAAGGAGAAAATCGTCTTTTGTAAGTTTCTTCATGGAGTTAAAGTTCCAGAGGGGTACTCTTCAAATGTTACGAACCTTGTATCGATGAAAGACCTCAAGTTGAAGTCTCTAAAGCCCCATGATTGTCATGTTCTCATGGAGAATTTGTTACCCATTGGTATACGATCCATTTTGCCCAACAAAGTGCGTCAGGCCATAACTAAACTTTGTTTCTTCTTTAATGTATATTTATGGGTCTATATAGACATTATGCAATGAAAATCGAGAGAGAGCAAGATGTCCTGATTACCCTTATAGAGGCGGTGTTAAGGGTTATTCAGACTATGAAGAAAAAATGGTAGGCACAACATCCTTTATTTCAACTTTCACTGTTATAAATGAATCTTTTGATATATTTATTAACAATTGGTAAATTTTAACAGCTAGTGGAGGCTGGGAAAGATTCAACTCAATAATCCATTGACCGGCATGTTTTGTGGCTAGAAGCCTCCGGGCAAACAAAAATGGTGTGATTAGCGATCCGAAAACGAAAGAGGTGTCTCAAAGAATTGTAAGTATGATAAAATTAAAATTGTTTTGTAAACAAAGATGGTGTGATTAACTTACTTTATCATACTTATAATTTTTGTGAATCAGGAGTCTATATCGCAATCAATAGAACAAGGAGAGATAATTGATTGTGATGGTGAGAATGACATCCTTGGCCGTGCTTTGGTGTTACCCCGACCTCTTTATGGGGTCCAAATAAGCATAAAAAAAAGGAAAGTAGAGAAAGCCGGTTGGAACAAATGGTGTTCAAGCTACTGGATGAAGTTGTGGAATTAAAAGATAGGGTTGGACCAAGGACTAATCTACCATCCCCTAAGCTTGATAGCTTCAGAGGTAGTTGTACCATTGCGTCCAATGAGGTATTAATCATTAGATCATCTTTTTCTCCTACATATTACATCAATTTATACATATTCTATTTTTTGTTTATCATTGATTTAGGGTAACAATAATGATTGTGAACTATATATATCAAACCCGCTTAAATTGGTCGCAAGAGGATTAATTTGTAACGAACTGGGCACCTTACTGCATAATCAACCCATACCCGAAAATCGTTTGAGGGTCGGAGTTGACGTTGCAATTGTAGGGGATGCAAACTTCCCTGTACCAGTAAACAGTATAGAGATCATGACTGTGGATGATGCAATTGGTACCTTTGTTGCATGGCCAGTAAACCTTATCAATGTAAGTGACAGTATATTTGTTAGTAATTTATTATATCATTGTCATATATTATCTTTCCAACTATATTTGTTACTAACTAATTATCTTTCCAAATATATAGGTATCTCAAAGGGCAAAATCGAAAGTTAGTGGGAGTGTTGGCAAAGGAAGATCTCAACATTTCTCTTCTACTGCTGGAAAGGGTGACAAAGTTACTGGGAATGTTGGCGAATCCCCTTTTATTGCTGACACTACAAAAGTATCTCGGCAAATAGCTAGCGGGAATGAGATTGAATCCCAACATTCCCCTTTTATTGTTGGCAAAGAGTGTCTCGGCAAATAGCTAGTGGGAATAGGATTGAATCCCGACATTCCCCGTCTATTGCTGGCAGATCTTCTAATAATCCCATGGAGTTCATCAGTTATTTAAAAATCCATGCGTCAAACCACATGGATAGTGCAACCATAATAGAGTTACTGATGGATAAAGAAATTTTTGGAGAGGAGCAAGCATTGACTTTGAATCAAGAGGAGCTCGCAGTGGTATATGATCACGAGTGGGCAAGTGCGAGTACTATTAGAGCATATATCAGGTACGTATCTATCTTATTATTTCACCTATTGATGTTATTATTATTATTATTATTATTATTATTATTATTATTTTAATTTGTATACATTTTAATTAAAGGTATTTGTACCATGAGATATTGGTCCCATGGGAACAAACACAAAGAATTATGTTCTTATGCCCCGAAACTACTTTTCTACTTAATATCCCCCTGGATAAAACAATGTCAAAAGAACATATAGAAAAATGCAAGGCACAAATAGAAAGAAACATGCAGAGGTTAAAGCCAATATCGATCGGCGCTTGACGCTATCACATCAATTAAGCTGTGATACTTTGTTTTTGGCACCCATCAACTTAGGGTAAGTAATTTAATCTATATATATATACATCAATCGTTTATAACATGTATTTGTGAAATATTTGTCATTAATTTGATTATTCAAAAATTTTATAGGACCCATTGGATATTTTTGGTAGTTGATCCCAAAAGAGATGTGATTTTCTATTTGGATTCGATGTTAGGTCATTACAACAACTACCCCAAGTTGGTGAGAATATTTAATAGGTGTGTATTTAGTTCCCTCGATTAATATAGTTATATATATGATGTTGCATGTTTCAGTGCTTTGACAACTTATTGGGGATTGCGTGATGTCAGGACTGCGTACAGAAAATCATCATCTTCTACAAAATGGATAGCAATAAGGGTAAGTTTATAATCAATAATATTCTTATGCATATGTAATTAATTAAATTTAATAACTAAGTAATCTTTTGTTTTATAGGGTCCCAAACAACCAAACGGCTATGATTGTGGGTACTATGTAATGAAGTTTATGAAGGACATCATCACTCACAACCAAATGCAAATCCCAATCCATGTATGTAATTTGATAGTTTGTTTTTTGACAAGTAATTCAATATCTAATCGATATTGATATAATTCTAAGTTCATTTTATTTTATTTTTTTAGTATTTTCCCGAGTGTGGAGCTCAATTTTCTGATGAGGAACTTACTGAGCTCAAAGGAGAGTGGTGTCGTCATGTTGCCGGATTGATTAATGCAAATTGAAATTGATGTACTTTTTTTTGGATATCCTAATTTTGTAGTATCTCATATTGGATGATATGTTGTCATTTTTGTTGATCTTTTGGTACATGAGGATTTATGTAATTTTTGTTGGCACATATGTTTATTGTGATGTATATATATATATATATATATATATATATATATATATATATATATATATATATATATATATATATATATATATATGTTGGATTTATAAATTAGTTGGAATTTGATTTGAAATTGGTTTTTGATTTGGAATTTTATTTGGAAGTTTGTTGTTGGTTGCTGGTTGTTGGTTTCTGATTGCAGGGAGCTTCGAATTGGTAATAGAGAAGAAACAGGCAAAATTTTTTTTACAAACTATTAGGCATAGGTAGCGCTTTCTGTACAAAGCGCTACTTATGTTCTTAGCGCACCTAGGCATAAGGAGCGCTTTCTAGTACAAGCGCTCCTTATGGTCTTAGCGCACCTAGGCATAAGGAGCGCTATTTAGTACAAGCACTCCTTATTCCTTGGTGCGCTAAGACCATAAGGAGCGCTTGTACTAAAAAGCGCTCCTCTTTGCGAGCGCTACCTTTGGGGGATTGGCAACAGGAGCACAAGCTTTAGGAGTGCCCGAAAGCGCTACTTATGGCCTAAAAAAAGCGCTCCCAATCCTCAAATTTGTTGTAGTGTTTACTTCAAGTTCTGGCTGCTTTTGGTTTCAATGATAAATTTTGCTCTTGGATAAATATTATCCTCCACTCGGCCAAGCTCTCTTTGTCTATTAATGGGTCTGCTGTTGGTTTCTTTAGATGCAAGAGGGGAATTAGACATGGCGGTCCCCTATCCCCTCTTCTTTTCTGTCTGGCTGAAGATGTTCTTTGTAGAAGCATATCCAAGCTTGTTGAAGATGGTAAGCTTCAACTTAGGTAGGTCCCATAGGTTTTAGTATGCCTAGCCATGTTTTATATGCTGCTGATAACAACTATAAAAAGAGTCTAACTAGTTTGTTGGATCTTTTTTCCTCTTATGCGCAAGTTTTTGGCCAGGTGATTAGTAAGGAGAGGTCTAAATTTTACACGGGTAATATCTCCCTTTCCCGTATCACGGCCATCTCGGATTCTCTTGGATTTTCTCAGGGTGCTATCCCCTTTAATTATCTTGGTGTCCCACTTTTCAAAGGCAAGTCTCAAAAAATTCACTTATTACCGATTCTTGATAAAATAAAGGCTAGACTTTCTTCGTGGAAAGGCTTTCTTTTATCTATCATGGGTAGAGTTCAACTTGTCAATTATGTTATTCTTAGTATGATGGTTTACAGCTTTCGCATTTATTCTTGGCGTGCTAATCTACTCAATAATGTGGATACCTGGATTAGAAATTTTGTGTGGTCAGGTGATATTAATACTAGGAAAATTGTTACTGTTGCTTGGAGTAAGGTGTGCAAGCCTTTTCAAGAAGGCGTTTTGGGCCTGCGATCTATCAAAGCTATTAATAATGTTGGTATGCTTAAGCTTGGGTGGAACTTCATTTCTACTAATCTGCAATGGGCTCTCCTTTTGAAAGCTAGAGTCTTTAAGAATAATAAGCTGGTAAATTATCATGTTTCTTCTTCCATCTGGCTTGGGTTTAAATCTCATTTTTCTTATTGAGCATTCGACTTTGAA